>JAULBX010001226.1:16434-155562 GCA_032358255.1 Heterotrichella gracilis
TTGGCTACTGCTACTACGTGTACCTGGCAATAAAACAGCTCAGGAGGCTGCCGTACCAGGTATGTATGTGTGGGCGACACCATTGGGGTTTAGGGTTTAGGGTTTTGGCTACTGCTACTACGTGTACCTGGCAATAAAACAGCTCAGGAGGCTGCCGTACCAGGTATGTATGTGTGGGCGATACCACATGGGTTTAGGGTTTAGGGTTTTGGCTACTGCTACTACGTGTACCTGGCAATAAAACAGCTCAGGAGGCTGCCATACCAGGTATGCATGTGTGCCTGTTGGGCGCCACCATTAGGGTTTAGGGTTTAGGGTTTTGGCTACTGCTACTGCTCAGGCAACTGTTGGTGGATGCATCCCTTCAAAGCCACGCATGGTACTGTGACTGATAGGGTTTTAGTGCAGGGGTGAAGCCCGATACACAAGCTGCCACTTACGCTGCCGTCGCACTGGCAGATCCACTGCATGGCAAACCCTAAACCCTAAACCCTCAACCTCTTCCACTCATAGGTCCACCGCATGGTCAACCCTAACCTGAACCCTAAACCCTATGCTATTCCACCCGCAGGTCCACCGCATGGCCAACCCTAAACCCTGACCTATTCCGCTCGCAGGTCCACCGCATGGCCAACGTGTATGTGCGCTGGCAGATGCGCACAGTGCTCATCGCGTTTGTGCTCATCATAGTGGCACTGACCCTAAACCCTTAACCCTAAATCCTAAATATCAACTTTCACCAGGCATGAGTTCAGCCCTAGACGTGTGCACATGGCAGACACACAAGCGGCCCTACTGCTGCCCAACTCACGCTGCCCTCCAACTTGCAGGTCCACCGCATGGCCAACGTGTATGTGCGCTGGCAGATGCGCACAGTGCTCATCGCGTTTGTGCTCATTATAGTGGCGCTCACCATGCTCACGTTTGTGGACTACGGCAGCCAGCAAGGGACAATCATACTGCTAGTGGGGCTCTTCCCAATGCAGGTGGGTGGGTGGGTGGGGGGGGGGTACGGTCTAGGGTATTGGGTTGAGTTTAGGGTTCTAAAGTTGAAAACAGTAGCTTCCATTGAAGATCAGGTGAGAAAATACGTGATAGAAAACAACAGATTTGGCTGCACTATATATATTACAGCATACCGGCGCAAAAGCCAGATCAGCAATCAGCCAAGCACAAGCTTGCGCCACCCATTCCGCAATTGTCTGCTCTGGGATTGATAACCCCATCTTTCCACGGCTGAGTGCCGCCATCCTGGTGATAATCAACTCATTCAGGGTCTGCCCATGCACAAAACCCTACATGGCATTGCCTGTAGGGTTTAGGATCTCGCTGGCAACAACCATCATTTCACACAGGATGAACCTACTAAATGTATTATAAGTTACGTAGCATAACATAAAGCGGGTAACCCCCTCCCCGCAGCTTATGGCTGCAATTATGGTGATCATCAACTCAATCATGGTCATGCCCATGCTGCCTGGGGGATGGGGCCTGGAGGGGCAGCAACCACTGCACGAGGCACTGGAAGACTTTGCATGGACGGAGCGCAGCATGGAGGGGGCACTGGAGGCGCGCCCCGTGGGTAAAGAGCACCCCATGTTCTGCTTCGAAACCGCGCTCAAGATGCTCTACTGGAGCAAGCTGTCCTATGTGCACGGGAAGGTGCGGTTGAGTGGTGATGGTGTGTGTGTGGTGGGGGTTGGAGGTGTGCGAGGAAGGGCGCCATTGGGGTTCATAGCACTGGGTGCTACGGGTTCAGGGTTAAGGTGGTCGTATGGCAAGGTATCCTATTGGTTGCACAACCCCATGTTCTGCTTTGAAACCGCGCTCAAGATATTCGAGCACCCTGTCCTACGTGCACGGGAAGGTGCAGGTGTGGGGTTTGATGCTGGGAAGCTAATTCGTGTGGCAATGTCAATGCCGTAACCCATGTAGAGTCGTCACTACTCAGGATTGGATAGTTCACGCCCCATATGCACAGGAAAGGTGCCCTGTACAGTAATGCACTGACCAATCCCACCTACCCGCCCCACCCCTTTTCACCACACAACGCCACGATGGGTCCCCAAGTCCGCACCCGCCCCCCCACACCACCCACCCATGCCCTCCTCTCCCCCCACTTTTGCAGGACCCTGGGTGGGACATTCATGTGGCCATGTCCCTATGTGGCTGCGACCAGTTTGAGATGCTGTACGAGCCCTCGTCAGACACAAAGGCGTTCCTGGCCTGGGGCGTGGGGGTGATCGTACTGACGTTCAGGTGGGGATATGGATGTGAATGGGTGGTGGCTGGGGGTTTAGGAGTGTTTAACAAGTGGGCCAATGGGCGACATGTAAGCCTATTGTTTTCTAGGGTGCTGCATTATAAGGTATATAAGGAGCTTTTTAAAAGCTGTATTGGAGGTACCAAGCCGCCGCTGCCCTGGGGCGTGGGGTTGATTGTACTGACTTTCAGGTAGGGGAATGAGAACGGGTAGCGGCAGGGAGGTACGGTTGTGGCAAAAGAAGTGGACGAGTGGTTGCAATTCATCCCATGGGATCAGGGACACAAACTTGAGCAAGTAAAACACTGCGCATTAAAAATATTATATTATATTATATATAAAAAAACACGAATCCCCACAAACTCTGCTTCCCATCCCCAGGGGCACCGACAGCCGCAAGAACGCACAGGCTGATCTGGCGGTATGCCGTGTGGACCACCCCCCCAGGCGCGGGGCGCTGATGGCAGGCACCCGTCCCCTGGTGCACCGGGGGTTTTACTTCACCTACAAGGGGGCGGGGCTGGACCTGAAAATCCTTGCCAGGATTTGTGAGCTGCTGGAGGAGGTGGGGGGGGCTGCGGCGGAGACACGGGTGAGTCTTAGTAGGGTTTTGTCTCAGGTTTAGGGTTTTAGGTTTTAGGATTTAGGTTTTGGGGTTTGGGATTGGGGAGCTGCTTGAGGAGGTGGAAGGGGCTGCGGCGGAGACACAGGTGAGGCTGAGTAGTGTTTGGCCTTAGATTTTAGGGTGTAGGGTTTATGATTGCGGGCTGCGACCAAGACACAAGTGAGGCCATTCGGGTGGTTAGGCGGTTAGTTGCTACCTGGGGGGGCGATTGCTCATTTGTGTAAGAGTTTACCATAGGCAAGAAATTGCTTCCTCAGGGACCCTAGAGGGTGTGCATTCGTGCAGCTGCATATTCACCTACCTGTATTTGGGGCATAATTATGATAGTTCATGTTTAATTGGAACTGTAATTGCATGTCCCCTCTTCGCCCCCCTCCAATGCCCGTGCTCTCTCTTACCCCCCCCTTGATATTTCCTCCCCGCAGATTTTCGTGACTGGTCACTCCCTTGGTGGTGCGGTGGCCACCCTGGCTGCCATCGACATCCAGACCCAGGTGGTGAAACCCCACTACCCTAAGGCTAGGGTTTCCTGCTACACCTACGGGGCGCCACGCACTGGCAACCATAGGTTTGCGTTTGAATTTGAGGACACTGTGAGGGACACCTGGCACCTCATCAATGATCAGGTGCGATGGGGTTTTGGATCAGAGAATACGAGGTCAGATAAGATCAGATTAGGTCAAATGGCAAGTTTGCGTTTGAGTTTAAGGACACTGTCAAGGACACCTGGCACCTCGTCAAGGATCAGGTGGGATGAGAATTTGGATCATATTAGATCAGGTGAGATCGATCACGTGCTTTGCTTTTGAATATGTTGCCCAAGTGGCGCAGCAGCAGGTGCGCTGAGGTCAGATAAGATTTAATGAGGTGAGATCAGATTAGATCAAATCAAATCAGATTAGAATTGGCAGCCACCTGCCAACACCAAGCTGCCGTTTTTGCGGTGAATTCAAATTGGATGAGGTCAGATCAGAACCGTGCACTGGAAAGCAAATACTTACTTACTTAGATCAGAACCATGCGCTGAGGGCACAGCTTTGCAGACCTGCTCCTCACCATTCCAATTTCAGTTGCAATTACAATCACAGTGACAATTACAGTTGCACTGGATTATAACAACAATAGAAAACAACTAAAATCTGCCATTTCATTTGCAGGACCTGGTGCCCAGGGTTGGCAAGCTATTGATCCTGTACAAGCGCGGGGGTCAGCGCGTGATCATCAACCGCAGGGGGGACATGATAGTCAGGCCATCCGCGGTGGAGCTCAACGTGCACCAGGCGCCACGTGCGTGGGAAAACCCTACACCCTACACCCCAACACCCTCAACCCTACGCCCTAAACCTTAAAGCGGCGGAGCTCACTGTGCACGAGGCGCAACGTGCGCGACAAAACCCTAAACCCCACACCACAAATCATAAACTCTACATCCCAAGCAGCAGTGGAGCTCAATGACAGCGGTCGTTCATGCTGTTTGGACTGCAGCTGGCAGCATGAACGACCGCTTTTTGCGGACACCTTTGCATTCCTTTGGGTGTCTCTGGGTTTAGGTTTTCTGGCACTGTAAACCCTCATCCTGGTGTGCCCAAACCCTGGGCCTTTACCAAAGGATCACACTGGTTTGTCAAGCCTTGGATGCCCTAGGGTTTGACCATGGCCGCCGTGTAAGTACCACCCTTGTCTCCTGCAGTTGGCAGCGTGAACGACCACTTCCTGTGGGCCTACATGCGTGCGCTGGGGTGCGTGATGGAGGCCCAGTTCACCGACAAGTGCATGGAGGGGGGTGCTGAGGGGGTGAAGCAGCTGCTCAGGAATCCACTGCTGAGGAAACAGGTGGGGAAGTGTTGGGAAGCCTCCCGAGTGTGTTGGGAGGTGCCAATTTCTTTGCTTATAAGGAGACGACTCATGCACGTTCTGGCATAGTTTAGTGCATGGGGGGCGGAGGATGTGAGGCAGCTGCTGCAAAAGTGCTGATGGGACAGGTGGGGGGACTCACAATGCTTCAAAAATGCCCTGAAGTAATACCGAGCATCCAATTATCATAAAGAAACCCTAGTTAGCTAATTGCATGCATTCCGGCAATACAGGCGGATCAGCAAGCAGCGTTGCACAAGCAAAGAAACCCTCCCAGCACCCTAAAACGCCCTGTATCATCCGCAGACCACATTGAAGCAAGCCTTGGACACCCGGGTGTGGTTGCCAACTCCAAAACCCTGCCTACAATGCCATCTTCACCCAATGCACGCCCTGGATGCATGCATGCACCTTCCACACGTTCTGTGTGAGGCCCTTCCACACCCTTACACGCCCTGTCCCATCTGCAGATGTTTGAACAGCACGTCCTACACACCCGTGGGTCCATGTAGTTGCCAAGCTTGGAACCTCGGCCCTTGAATTACCCTTCCCACACCCTCACACAATCTCCTCCCCACCGCAGATGAATGTGAAACACGTGCTGCACACCAATGTGGTAAATCATTGTAGTTTTCCACCCCAGAAACCCTCGACCCTAACCATTACCCTACCGGCACCCTAACACCCCCTGCCCCACCCGCAGATGATTGAGAAGCACGTGCTGCACACCAAGGTGATCGCCAAGGGGGGAAACATCAAGCTCACTGTGTCGGAAACAGTGATGAAGAGGAAGAAGGCGCCGGGACCCTCCGGGGCAGATACGGGGATTGATGAGGACAGCGAGGTTGAGGTTGGGGATAATGTGGATGACTGGGCGGCGGATGCTCGCAAGCCTGAGTTGCTGGCTGCGGCAACGCTGAGGACCAGGGCTGTGGATGTGTCGGGGGTGGAGGGGGTGGGGGTGGAGCGAGGGGGTTAGGGTTTAGGGTTGGAGGGGGTGGGGGTGGAGTGATGTGGCTCGTGGTGCGTGCAGGTGGTGGGGATGGTGGTGGGGCATTAATAAAATAAATAAATGAATAAATAGATAAATAAATGGTGGCGGGGCATGGTGATGTAGACCCTCACAAGATGGCTGGCTGGTCCAGGGGAGGTCATGGCCACCTGGTTGCATTTTGAGCATGTAGTATGTACCCCTGGGAGGTGCCACCGCCACTGATTGTGGACCACGGTAGAGTATAGACCAAGTCCATTTTGAGCATGTAGTACCCCTGGGAGGTGCCACCGCCACTGATCATGCACCATATTGGAGTGTATTCCAAGTCCGTATTGTGTTAGCAGGTTGTGTGTCTCTGTGGTTGGGTACGTGAGAGCGTGAGCGGAGTGTGTGTGGCTGTGGTGGGGCTTGTGAGGGCGTGAGCTTTAGTCCAAGTCCATTTTTGTTTGTGTGCAAGTACCTGTTAATAAATACATACTTGCAAGCTCTTGCATGTGCACTGTTGAGTTTCACGTCTGGTGCCCAAGCCTAGTGCCTGCATGTCTTCAATCTTATTATTATTCAACCGGGTTGAACCAGAAATAAGCTCAAACGTTGGTGCCTCGCGCGTGCGCCTTTAAACCCAGTATTTGCCACTATATGTATTCTTGCGTGAGACTGTTCAAGAGAATGCTTTGTGACGCGCGTTGCGATTGTTGCTGACTGTATGTGTATAATCATTATGGAAAAAGTAATATTTGGAAAGAAAATTGGAATAGAATTCAATATTGCTCTGATTGACGCGCAAACCGATACTTCTGCAGTGGTCATTGGCAACGCCATTTGTAGATGCATTGAACTGGCGCTATCGTATGGTGATAGAGCAAATGACTCATCCTCAGAGGACAGTAGCTGAGTGAGACCAGTCCCCAGTTTTGAACTCCCAGCATTTTTTCTGGGCGAGCCCCTCAACCTGAGACCTGGGCTACAAAATATATACAGTACCGTGTACTATAAGCAACAGAGAGCGCCAGCAGACACACACTGACAACTAGCCTAAGGCCTTCTTTTGTCGGAGGGTGCACTTCTCTTGCCCCCCAGATGTTGCAACCGAGTTGCAAATTACCACCTGGCAGTATGACGACTGCACCGGCAGTCACGCAGAGCACACAGACCCGAGCTCCTGTCAAGCTTGTGGGTAACGCAGTATCCTGCAGCCAGAGGTTGGTTGGCATGGCCACAACGTTGATGAGAAACACCCCAAACACTGCAGCTCAGGGGAGTACGCCAGCCATTCGTGGAAGACTGACCAGGGCCTCGTCACCAGGGTTTGAAAAGGTTGAGAGTCGATCACTTAGCACCCAGCCCCTTTTTCCCAAGCGTTGTCTGTGAGTCTAGCCTCACCACTGCCTTGCACCTGGGTTCTGCTTACCACCACCTTATCCCACTGCGAAGGAGGCACAGGCTGTCGCCGCTGGTCTGGATGCCCTGAGGCGCCAGGTGGCAGCCCTACAGGCGGCTGCTGCAAGTGGGGGCGACAGGGAGGCATGACAGGAGGTGCAGCGCGCACTCACCCAGCTGGAAGTGGCTGTCAGCCGGGTGTGTCTAGGGTTTCGGCTTTAGGGTTTTAGCTTCAGGGTGTTTAGGGTTAGGTCTAGGGTTTAGCCACCTGAGGTCTGCTGTCAGCCAGGCGCGAACTATCGGTAGGACAAGTGCTGCACACCCTAGTAGGGCACTGCACAGACACCTATCTGCCATAAGCTTGCAAATCAAGGTGCTACCAGGGTGTAGGGTGTACGTTGATTTGCAACGTACCTAATGTTGCGTTGGTACGTTATTTTTTGGTTGGTACGTTATTTTTTCATGTTACATTATATGCCATCTTACACCAGTGTACTGACCACATATGGGTTGGTGCGCGCTGTGGTATTGCGCAACGGCCTTGACAAGAAAAAATTCAGCAAAGATTATTGATTACATACATGCATTTGTGGTGGCGCTAACTACAGGTGAAGGGTGTATGCCATCGCACACCGCCAGTGCACCTACAGGTTGGTGTGCGCCACTGAGGCATCGTAGCACTGTGCAACTGCCGTGAAAATAAAGAACAATATTGACTGATAGCCGCGTTGTGTTGACTTTTGCAGATAGTGCGGAAAAATGGAGATCTGCCACAGGAGCTGAAAAAGAGCCAAGAGGTGGGAAACCCTATATAAATCCTTCTCCTTAATCCCTAAACGTCGCCATTGTCTTTCTGGAGGTGGGGGACAGTTGCTTCATGATGCAGGCAAGCTCTGCCTGTGACCTGATTGGAGTTGTCTGAGCTTGGTACACTGCATTGTGCAGGGTGTGGTCTTAGCTCAGCAGGAGGACTTCCATGCCAGAAGTGCTGCGCTGCTTGTACCCCAAATGGGTCGAGGACTTCTCCGCCTGGCTACTTGGCCTGCCCCTGTGGCTCAAGTACTTCCTCAGCTACCTTGCAACATTTCTTGTTTGGGCCGCAAGCTATGCGCTCTCTTTGTACATCCTCTTTGGCTACTAGGAAGGTAATCAGCGCTCCTTTTGGCCTTGTGGCATGCCCCCTTGGCTTGCAGACTACCTCACCTGCATGCCTCCTTCTAGCTGTTGTTGGTGTTGCCAGCAGCACGCTGAACTTGCACATCTTGTTTGGCTGGTAGGAAGGTAAACAGCGCTTTTTCTGGCCTTGTGGCAGGCCCCGTTGGCTTGCAGACTACCTCACCTGCCTTCTTCTAGATGTTAGTGCTGCTGCCAATTGCGCGCTAGCTTTGTATATACTCTTTGGTCTCTAGGAATCTTGGGGATGCATAGTGGCTCAAGTAAAGAACAGAGCCTCCCAGCCTAATATTGTGTTCTTGTCTTGAGCGCTCCCCGAGCATGGCGGGCAGGGCTCAAGAGCAAAAGTTTCCAACCACTGCTGCTATTCCTGATCTACAGACCATATTTAAATCTTGTACAGGTAATATTTCATAGATGATGTATGCATGCACTCTGTAGTCCTTCACCATAAGTCCCTTCCTGATCCCTAGCCATTACCTACCCGCACCCTCACATGACCTCCTCCCTACCCGCAGACGATTGAGAGGCACATGCTGAACACCAACTGACCAGCAAGGGAGGCAATATCAAGCTCAATGTGTCTGAAACAGTGATGAAGAGGAAGAAAGTGCCGTGCCCCCCGGGCAGACGCAGGGATTGCTAGGGAAGGTGGGGCTGGGGATTTTCCACTCTGAATGACTGGGCAGCGCATGCTCGCAAGCCTGAGCTGCTGGCTGCGGCAACGCTGAGGACCAGGGCTGCGGATGTGACGGGGGTGGATGGGGCCCCAAACACAGTAGGGCCGAGGGTGGGGGTTGAGTGAGGTGGCGCGTGGTGTGTGTGTGTGATGCACCACGTGGGGATAAGGGTTGGGGACCACCGTGATGGGGACCACACGAGGTGGGTTACTAGCCCAGGGCAACTAGTGCACTACAGCATGTGGTACCCTTTGGTTGCTAAGTAGCACTGTGGTACTGCCACTGATCGTGCACCACAGTAGGGTACAGTTCACGTCCATTGTTGTTTGTGCTCAAGTTGCAATCTTGGTCTTGCATGGCGCATTGTGCAGTTACACAGTTGTCGAGCAGACATGTCACATGCACGTCTGATTCTCAACCTTAAACCCTGAAAGGGTTTGACCAGAAGTGCCCCCTTGTCTGAAAACCCAAGGGGCACCTTTTTCTACACGTACAGCGGCATTTGCATTAGTTGTAAGGCTTCCTGTTGCCAGTTCCTCCCTTTTTACAGCTAGCTGTCTCTGTACGTGCAGGACCCACCAGTCTACCCCTCCTGGCCGGAAGAAGTACCCAGCAGCAGTCCGCGTAGTGGATTAGGAGATGGTAAATGATGTTGCATAAAGAGCTGTACCACCAGCTGGGACGCAGCAACAAGGAGCTTGTGGACCCCTCGAACCACCCTCGAGGATGCATCAACACCACAGGCTGTTGCGCAGCTGCTTAGCAGCAGATCCAACACAGAAGAGCAATGGTGGCAATGGCATGAATGGCCATAGTCGGACCAGCATGTTCAGTCGGCATGTTGAGTTAGCAGCTTCAAGCACGCGCGAGTTGGCAGTAGTGTAGCAGCACTGTAGTGACGCTTTTTACCCATTGGAAAGGGTTTCAGAAATTGCCACTCAAGGTACTTGGATGTTTTGTGGAACTGTGTAACAAAGGATGGTTGTGATGCCGCGATTGTTGCTGACTGCATATTATTAGAGAGAATGCGCACTTTGGCCCAACTTGACGTTGGTCTAGTAATATAGGGTGGCAACCCAATGCAATTGCATGCACATTGCAGGCCTTGCGCCAGGCAAATGTCATTGATCCTGGTATTAAAAAGAAACGCAGCTGACTGCCACCAAAGGTTCCACCGACTGGATCAAGGGATCACAATCTGACTTGGGTTGTGCCAGATAAAATCCTGATTGCACCACCGGTCAAGCCCCTCAGGAATCAGGTGAATGCGGCCATCACGCTGTGGCTGAACGCACTTTATGATTATCACAAAGTGCGTTCAGCCACAGCGTGATGACCCATTCACCTGTTCCAGTCAATCGTGGGATGGGCACGATGGCCAGCGCGCACATGCGCAGCATCAGCCTTGCCACACAGAACGCCAGGGGCTTGCGCGGCTGCTGCACAAGGTTCAGGGCAGGTGCGCATCCATTAATCCTCATCATCGCAGCGCCGCCCGCAACTTGCCCTCCTCACGCCCCGATGGTGATCATTATAAACCATAATCCAGCCACATGTGATCGACACGATGGCCAGCGCGTCACTGTGCAGCACCAGCCTTGCCACACAGAGCGCCGGGGAACCTTGTGCAGCTGCCAGCAAGAGGTTCTGGGCAGGCCAATGTACGAGTACCCTGCTCATCAGGATGCCGACCGCACTACCGATCACGCCCCGATGGTTATCATCATGAAGTAGGTCAGCCACAGGGTGATGGGCACGATGGCCAGAGCATAGATGTGCAGCATGAGCCGGGCCATGCGGGGCGCCAGTGGCTGCAGCGGCTCGTGGAGCTGCATGAGCAACACCAGGTTCTGTGCGGGGGGCATGGCTGCCTCCAGCAGGATCACAAAGAGGAGCACGGGGTCTACCCCAGCCACCTGCGAAAAAAATAAAAAATACTGATAATTAAAAATAAAAATAAAGTTGGATATTGAAATACAACAATAAATTAGTTGGATTTTAAAATGCAACAATACAGCAACAATACCAGACTTTTGAGGCATGAATAATGAGGATTTCAGGACAAGATAATACTTCAGGAGTAGCAGAGGTCTACTCCCACCACCTACATTGAACAGTAAAAGTCACTATCTGTTACAGGCCTGACCCCAGAGGGTTGCATACACCAACTGTTACCACATGCCATACGTTCTCCATCCATCTCCATTGTGCAGTAACACCTTACCACCATAAGTATTAATTGGTTATATGGTCGCGTACCAATGAACCAAGTATCAGGAACATACACATAGAACAACAATCAGCAACATTTATGCGCACCAGTCCGGCAGCTTGGGCGCAGCGCAGGGCCAGGAGCGTGAGCGCGGGTAGGCATATGCAGCGCACCACCCCCACCGCTGCCAGCATGGCCACCTCCAGTCGGTCTCTGGGAAGCAGGT
This sequence comes from Heterotrichella gracilis, assembly GCA_032358255.1. NCBI lineage: Eukaryota > Xanthophyceae > Tribonematales > Xanthonemataceae > Heterotrichella > Heterotrichella gracilis. Next base: position 27,842 of record JAULBX010001226.1, read on the forward strand.
CCCGCAAAAAGCCTGGCTGGATGGCGCGCGCACCGATCACGTCTGCAGCCAAGTGATTGAGGTAACTGTCAGTGACGGTTTGTGCCAGATTCCACCACAATCACAACCAGAGTTTGAAATAACCCCAAGTCCTAAGTACAGTTTCATTAGGCAATCAATAAAACATACAACTCCGTTGGTCCCGGGGAGTAGTTTTCGGAGGGAGCCTGGCTTGATGGCGCGCATCGATCACAACTGCGGCAGCATCCCAAATGGTTGCAATTACCATTACAAACAACCTACCTGATGATGGATACACTTTCCAAATAGATTTTGCACTGTCAAACAAATGTGCCTCTACATTATAGCTGTCAACGCATTGGCGATGACAGCCCAATATAACAACCTCTCGCTTGCTATCCAGTCCCTCGTGCAGCTCATTTCCATTGCGCACCTGTTTCATCTGAGAGCGCCTGTTTTGGGAAGATCGATGTGCCCAGCACGATGGCCCCCACTGACCAGGTGGCATCTGCCAGCATGGACGCAACCTAGGGGGGCACACGAAAAGCTTAAACCCTAGACCCTAAACAGGTGGCATCTGCCAGCATGGACGCAACCTAGCAAGGGCACAACAAAAGCTTAAACCCTAATCCCTAAACAGGTGGCATCTGCCAGCATCGACGCAACCTAGCAAGGGCACATGCAACGCTTAAAAAGGCTGCACCCCCGTCAACTCACGGAGGGAGAGAGGAATTAATATACCGCATGTGCACCCGTCACCAGGGTAATAGCTGATAAAATGGTTGTACCCTTCACCCAGAGACAGTTGCTGATTAAATTGGACTTGTGTACCACCTACAGACCAGGTGGCATCTGCCAGCATGGAAGCAAGCTGCGGTGCGCAACATGCAAACCCTAGTGCACAACATGCAAACCCTAGTGCAAATATATTCCCTACGGGTTCACCGTCGTTTCGTGCACAATGCCAATCACAATGGGCAGCTTCATCGCAGCATCCATGCAAATTGTTGGTGATATTTTGCACCACACCCACCACGTGGTGCACCACACCCACCACCACAATCAGTATGGCCCCGCTATCACCCACAAATGCACTACCATGACCCCACCCTCTGATCACCCACAGCTGCACCACCCACCTGGTATGCGCAGATGAGCGCCCCGCAGGCGATGCCAAGCTCAAAAGGCAGCTTCATACTCGCCACCATGGAGGGGTTGGTGAAGATCTTGCCAAGCTGCGTCAGGCCCACCACCACCCCCAGCAGCACGCCCAGGATGGGGGGGTTGACCACCCCCTTCACCCTGCCCCACAGCTCGTGGGCGTGGAAGGTGAGCTGCTGTTTCAACCCCTCCAGGCCCGGCCGGGGCGCGGGGCGCAGGTGCACGTCAATCTCGAGATCGCCTAGGAGCCAATGAAGGGGGATTTAGGGCATGCTGGGTGAGAAAGGGGTGTGTTTGTAAAGCTGGCAAGGGTGGGGAATCCTGGGTCATGAGGATGTCCTGACCTCCTTCACCCCGCCCCATAGCTTGTGGGCATGAAAGGGGAGCTGCTGCACCAACTCTTCCAATCCGGGCCAGCGCTCGGGCTGCAGGTGAACCTCGATTTCGAACTCGCGTGAGGGCAGAGGGTGATGCGAAAGGAAGGGTGGGAGGAGGCCCTGCCCACCACTTCCACCTTTGATCCTCTTTTTTCCCCTTTTGTATTTCCCCCCATCAGCCGGACGCAGCTTGGTAGGGTTTGTAGGGTTTGCAGCCACAGCCCTATAATGACCGCAGCACCCACAGCAGGTTGCTCCATGCCACCATCTTATTATTACTCCCTACATATTATCTAAATATTTCCCGTTTTATAACTAATGGATGCCACGCGCACCTTCCAGAGATTGCAGCGCCACCCCACGCGAGATCATGGCATACCCCAGCGCCCACTGCAGGGAGCTCCACGCAACCATGTACAGCGCCATGTAGCCGACCAACTCATCTGTTTAATATTCCTTATTAAATATATTTTTTCCTCCCGTTTTCTACTGGATAGCTACTGGAACTATTGGATGGCTAATGGGGCTACTGGATGCCACGCGCACCTTCCAGAGACTGCAGCGCCACCCCAGGCGAGATCATGGCGTACCCCAGCGCCCACTGCAGCGGGCTCCACGCAACCATGTACAGCGCCATGTAGCCTACGGCCTTGTTGGCCACCGCGGGGGGTAGCAGCGAGGTTGCGAAAATGAGGGGCAGGGTAAGGCTGTTGCCAAACGTGCAGGCGGTCATCACCATCTGGCGGGTGCCTGCAGGGGGTGGAAGCAGTGGCGTCAATATTAGGGGGAATGACACGGGGCGAGGGAAAGAGGAGACGTGAGAGGCAGAGTCACCCCCCAAGGAGGACAAATGCGCACGCGCTGCCAGCTGGCAGGTGCCTGCAGTGAAGGGGTTGAACGGTACATGGAGGGGACGCGTGGTGATTGGGAGGGACAGATGATGCATATGGGAGGGGCTGAATGGGAAGTGAATAGGCTGGAGCGGCATTTGTTGCAAGGGGGTATGAGGACAGGGTGAGGCTGTTGCCGGACGCGCAGGCCGTCATCACCATCTGGCAGGTGCCTGCAGGGGGTGGAGCAATGGAGATAATGTACAGCCGCATCGGGTGCCTATTGCGCAACCCTGTACCCTTCTGGGATTGGCAACAAGGGTTACTTGCAATATTTATTGTTTGTAATCTAGCTACCCTTGCAAAAACGGATGAGAGGCCTGGTTTAATCAGCAAACAATCCCATTTCATTTGTCACGTTTCATTGAAACAGATCAATATTCGATTGGACCCAAAACTGGCCCAAAGGAACATCAAACCCCAAATCCTTAACCCAACCTCAAAAGACAAAAAGCCTCAATCACCTTCTGGCGGCGGCTTCCCTTTCAGAAGCAGCGCAGGCGCTGCTTGGGCCATGCCGATGGCGATGCCTATGCCAGCGGCAATAACCGTTGCTGACGGGAAACAGTCTGATGCCCCACATTTCTTTCCCCAGAGCGAGATTTGAAACCCAGGGAATTGGCCTGAAGACCACCATTTTTCAGGGTTGAAGGTTAGGGTTTTGGGTCTCACCTTCTGGGGGCGGCTTGACTTTCGGTAGCAGCGCTGGTGCTGCATGGGGTATGCCAGTGGCGATGCCGATGCTTGCGGCAATGGCGGTGGCTGATGGGGCGGGGTTGAGTGGGTGCCAGCCAAATATGGTGAAGTTTTTGGAAAAGCTGCCCTCCACGATCCGCCCCGCCAGCCACCCAAGCGCGCTACCCACAGCAATCTGCGCGGGAATACAATTCAAAATTAAAAAAACAGGAAGGCACATATAAAGGAGGGATACATAAGTACTTACTCCCCACAGCGGTCTTTGCGGCATAGGGAAACACGGCAAATGGGGCAGCCATTGAACACAAGCCAAAATCCACAGGACAACCTGTAGATGTCTATCCCTTGACATAATTCCTTTCCCCTCCCCTCCCACCAGGCTTGTCAAGTACAGGGGTGCATGGCTACTGTCGGTGGATGCACCCCACCTTCTGCACACATACTATTTTGACTGATTAACGCCAAAACATGCCCTCCTATTCATGCCACTGCACAAGTGCCCACTGCCACCAGGCGTAGTACCACATGGCTTGAGGATGAACACATTCCACGCCTAATTCTCTACTTCATCGTTTTTAATTATTGTACGCATCCCATGCATAGCATGTTCGCATTCCAAGCACAGGTTGTCTATCCGCCCACCTGCGCCAATGCCACGAGTGGTAGCACCAGCATTGTTGCGTTGCCCTGTCCGGCAATGACCCTCACCACCCGTGTGAACAGCATGCAGGGGGCAAGCAGGTTAAAGGCAACCTGCACCATGGGGGTAGAAGTTAAATTAAACTGAAATTAGTAAAGGCCGCGCTCAACAGGAGGGATGCGGATGTATATTACCACACAAACAACAGCCGACCGAGTGGAAAATGACTAATCAAATCACAACGCAGCCTGTCCTGAGGGTTTAGTGCTTTACCTTGCTAAACACCGGTGCGGTTTTTGGAAGCAGCCAGCTGAGCAGGCATCCCACCAGCAATTATGGTTCATGATTAGGGGTTTAGGGTTTAGGGTTTCACCTTGCTGAATACGGGAGCGGTGTTTGAAGGCAGGTAGCCTGCCCTGAGCAGGTAGCCCACCAGGGAGCATATCAGGAAAAGCTTGAAAGAGGCCTGGGTACTGGCGGCAAGCACCCCTGTTTGGAAGGCTTGGTGCAGGAAGTCAAAAACTGCACGAAACGGGGCACAAAATCAGCGACATTTTTGTAAGTAGAGTTGTGGTATAGCCGGTGGGAGGATGGTCTTGAGTACGGAAATCTGCCACTGGGTGGGATGAGGCCATGGCACTGTTTAAGGTTTAAACTTTAGGGTTTAGGGTCTTGACTATGGGAACCAACCACTGCGTTGGGATGGGACAAAGCCAGCGGGGGCCGGTGACAGCAGTAAGTGGGTAGTGGGTGGCCCCAAGGCACACTAGCCACCCCGGAAGGGGCAGCTAATATGACCAAGGGTGGTTTGCGCCAGAAACTAAGTACCCAGTGTTGGCGCATCACCCAGTGGCCACTGAAGCAATGTGGTTGAAGGTTTTCTTTGTGGTTTACAAGCAGAGGGTTGATAATTCCAGTATGCAAGGGAGTGCATAATAACTGAGTAGCGTGTACCCTATTCAATCGACTACTGGTGTGGTCCTACCTAGCACTCACCTTCGTACTGCACCTCGTCAAGGTGGTCGACCACGAGCCCCACGAGGCCACCTATGTTGACTGCTTGGCAGCTAGTGAGTGGTTGCCTCCTACAGCGCTGTGGGCAGTGCAGGCTTCTGACGCATGGCCTGGCACTACATAGGTCATGCTGCTTGTTGGTGGGCAAGAAAGGCCTGCCAGGGGCTCGAGTCCGACAGTGGTGTAGGGCGTAGGAGGAGCGGCTTGTGGCCGCAGCTAGTACTGCAGTGTGAGAAGGGTTGGCCCTGTGTGTTGAAGGTGGGTGTAGTGTCGCCATGCTTTTTGTCGTAGCTCAGCCTCGGGGTTATAGCTGGGATTGCCCCCTCCTGGAAATCACGGCGTTGATACGGCTTGGTCGCATGCTAGCTCAGTTTTAGCATATAGGAAAGCAGCGAGAGGTTATGCAAAGCAATTTGACTCCATTTTGACCAGCGAGGGGTACTTCCAATTAAGTTCACAATTTGTCTGTGGGTTGCGGGCAAAACTTGGCGGTACGGGGGATTCTTGTAGGAATAAGTTTCCAGCGCGGTGTGGAGGTGTACAATCGGAAGTAAAGCCGGGCTACATATATGGACACTTTACTACCTGATGCATGCATGCATATGCAAACACCCAGTAGTCTGGCGTGTCACAGCAGTACTATTACAGTAAAAGACACATTTAATAAACCAACGCGACACCGTACTGTGCTTGAGCTGCGACCACGTTTGGCAAGGTGGCCGGCTCAGACCTGAATAAGTGGCATAATGCTGCCTGAATAGGGAATACAGCAGCCCTGGAGTTGCTTATAAGCAAGTTAGGCAGACAAGAAGCCCCTTTTCAACCTGCAACTCCAAGTCTGATAACGCGTGGAGGATAGGAGGTATCTTTTGTCGCGTGTTTGCGTCGGGTCCAGTGACGCTGGCACTGTCACCTGTCTTGCACATTGCTGTTGCACTTTGCACAGGCTCAATCTCCTCCACCTCCAGATTCGCTGTTCTGGGACTTGCAAGCAGCAGCCCACAGGCTTCAAGTAGCACTTCCGTGTGCTTTCAGCTCATATCTATCTCACTTTTAAGTCTTGGGCAATACAAAGGGCACTTATCAATCTTATTGTAGCAGGCTTATCCGCCACATGCAGATAACCCGACAGGTGGCCTGAGTGGTGGTCACTATGCACACCATAGAGCAGTGTCTCAGAGATATTGAGGGGATCACGGAAGCTGACCTGGTGGCCATCCTCAGAGAACTGGAGCGTGGGGGTTACTCAAGGTCCGAAGAAGCTACCGAACCCATTTTTGAGCTGGAGGTGTTCAGGATCAACCTCACCGGCAAGAGGAGATGGTTTGTGAGGCAAGCCATCAGGGTTGCCAAGAGCAAAGACGGAACTGAGCCATGGCATTTTGCAGCCAGGGCTGCGCAGGGCAAAGGTGAGCAAGGCGGTGGTGGTTGCAGTTGCACTGGGTCTGCGACAAGTCACCTGCTCTGCACCGTATACACATTTCCTTGCTTGCACAAGCCGCCAAGACCGTGGTCTGAACACTTCTTCTTGGTTCTGACCACATGCGCGGTGGAAGTAGGTGCTGCTGATGTCAACGCTCAGCCAATCTACCCAAGCTTGTGGGAGCTATTGTCGCAGACGTTGCAGCTCCCAAACTTTTGCCGGCGAGTCCGAGACTGTTTCAAAGGTAGCCTACCCTATATGATACGATTGTTACCCGTCTGCAGACCTCTTTGGCACAAGGGTTTCAAGGAAGTGCACAGGAGGCCATATGACTGCACTTCTATAGCGTTTGTGAAACCTTGAACTTGGCACTGAGCGCACTGCCCACAGGGAGCGAGGGGACATCTGAAGGCTATGTAGCTTTAGAAGCAAAGAAGCAGTTGTGACAGCCTTTGTACCATGGATGAGTCATTGCGACAAAGGACTGGCAGAGCACAACCTTTGAGCAGTTCATAATCGGTATGTCAATCTTTCAGCCTTAGCTAAGACTCTGGACATGTTGTAAGAACAAACGGACACCACTTGTCCCACTGCGTTGAAAGAAATGGCAGTGGCCACCTGATTGTTCATCAAAAACGGTGCCGTGACCCTTATTCGCTGTACGCAGGTTCCCCGATCACCTATTGGTGGGTGATCACGGCCCACAGCGCCTAGCCAAGCCCAGCACCGCCGCCTGTGTGACTGATCCCTCTGTAAAGAACATGTAGCCGCTGATGATAATTCCGGAGGACAACTTGTCCGCCTGGTATCACCATCAGCGGATACATATTTTTTTTTCAACAGGGAGATCAGCACAGAGGCGGCGGTGCTCAGCTTCTTCACCGCATCCTTCCTCCAGTTGGCTGTCATCGGTTACTTGGAGAATGGCAGGCCCTGCCTGACCGGGAGCAAGCTCTGCACAGGCAGGAGTAGATCCAGAGGAGCACTGGGCCAAGGCAAGAGTCGGGGTGTAGTGTACATTGTACATCCCGGCCTTTTGCTTTAGCCCACTGCTGCTCAGGATGTACTCTCGCCTGTGGTGGAGTCCACACGCCTGGGATTGGAAGGAGCAATTCCTGCAGTGCAGCAAGATGTTGAGCTTGGAAATGTTGCTGCACAGCCAGAAGCAGTTGCGAACCAAAATGGGGATGGGGATGGGGAGCGGCTGCTGCTGCGCGACAACGTAACAATTGGCAGCCGCCGGTCGCGACTACAAGACCACGCAAGATCATTCAGGTCTCGGTAACCCAGTGCGCGAGCTCTCAGGCACTGCTACTTTGGGCTGGCTCCCCCTACTTTGAGAGCCTGTAGCTGGGTAGCTAGGGTGGCGGACTACATGCATTTCAGCAAAGATAGCCAGAGGAGCAGCCCGTCTTGCACATGCAGCGCAGTGACATTCATCTTCATACTGGTGTATGGTATGTCCACCAGTACCAGCCTGTGGTGGATGCAGTGGTGAAATCAGTGGTGAATTAGGTGGCATGCGTGCCGCACCGTCAAAGGCTGCATCTTGCTCCACCACCACCTGCTCGACCTTGCACCTTGTTGCGCTTCTCTGGCATGCCGGCCGCACCACCCACATGCACACCACTGAGCAGGCTGGTCTTGCTGTTGCGCAAGAAGAAGACACTGCAAGAACATGGGGTTTAGGGCTTAAGGCTTAGGGTTTAGTGTTATTAGAACAGCACCGTGCAGGACGACCAGCACCTGCAAGCACAGGGTTTAGGGTTTCCGGCTTGGGGTTTAGGGCCCTGAGAGATTTCGTTGCAGTGCACGCAGCACCCTGTTAGAACACTGCAACACCTGCAGAAACACATCAGGCGCTAGGAATTAGATTTTTTGCAGCAACGCACGCACCAGCCAGCCTTGGTGTGCAGCCCCTGCCGAGTAACATGCGTCAGTCTGAGAAATGCATTGTCATCATTGTCAGCAGGTCGCAAATTGCCCACGGATCGAGGCCACACTGGCAATGGCCACACCATCCCCGCCACCAACTACACCTCCTCTTTGCGTTGCAGCAATGTGTGTTTCCGATGCCACTAACACATGACTGAGTTTGCATCCCACGAAGTGCCACTAGGGCAAAATGCATCCCCAAAATAAAACCAAAAAAAGATCATGCACCCATGATCCTGGGGAAGTGCGCTGCACTGCGGTCACTGGGGCAAGATGCATCCTAGGAACTAAACGTTAATTTTTCAACCAAAATGCATCCATGATCCTAGGGAAGGGCGCTGCACTGCGGTGACTAGTTACTATCGGTAACACTGACGAAAGTCCAACAGCGCCAAAGGGGCATGGCCATGGCACCACACACCTGGCGCCACTCGCCCGCATCGCGCAATTGATCCAGATGGCGACAGGGCTCAGCACCTCTACGCTATGTGAAGCTCTTAACACTAATAACAATTATTATTTGTGCTCTGTGAAGCTCGGGAACAGGCGGCAGGCATTGGCAAAAGCAGCTCCCGCCAGCAAACCCTGCGCATGCCCCGACAGCTCCAATGCCTGCTCCAAGATCACCCTACAGGGTTGAAGCCAAAGCACCTAAGAGCCAATGCGGCACAGCGCTGCAAAAACATATGCAATTGCACTTGCCACATGTAGTTGTGAGAATACTGAACCAGTCCCAACTTGCCACTCCTGCAGGGCTCTATTGTTTATCTCTATAAAGTGAATTGCCACTGCCTTTGAAGTTTAGGGTCTTTGCAGCAGCGCAGAGGTCAGCCATGCCCCTCATCACGCGCACATAGAGTAAAGGAACGCCAAAGGCGGTAATGCGGCGGCATGACGCATGTACAAGTGCGTGGATTGATGCGAGCCATCATTGCATACCTGATATTAGCGGGATGATTGATCATGGTTTCACCCCCTTGTCCCCTGCTGCTGACTCCCGCTGATCCGCAGCACCCTGCGACACAACACCCATCCTTGCCATTAGAGCTGCTGAGATTACAGCACAACCTAATCATGTGGGAGCTGCTAAGGATGCAGCAACAGCTGTGCAGATTCGCTCTCTTCTCCTGCTATCACCGCGGTCCATATGCAAAGGCAATCGGGACAGTCAGGAATTGAACGGCGCGCAATTGCACACCAGCAACCTCCATGCCAGGAATGACCACAATGGTGCCACCTGCCTGGCAACATCTATGATGCAGCCGCTGCCGTACATTTAAAGGGACCCCTTACCCATAAACCTGAACCCTACATGCGTCACCAGCACAGAGCCAATGGATTTGACACTGACACGCACCACCACTCCAGTCAGGCCCACACCCTAACCCTAAACCCTAAACCCTAGACCCACATACAGTTGCATAGGGTACTTGCACTCCAGAGGCTACAGACGCTCAAACAAAATGATGCATGTGGCCAGAGGATACTGCCAAAACTAATCCAAACTGCCGAATAGGGCATGCAGAATGTTCTACCTGCATTGTTCTCTTCAGTACTGTGAAGACTTAGTTTTGGACATATGCGCATGCAAAATGCCCTACCTGCAATTTTGCCTTCCGTGCTGTACAGAGGCATCAGGCGCTGGCCAAGAGGTGTCTCACCCCCTACTGGCATGTGTGGCAGGCCATCGGGGCAGTCGGTCTCCAACAAAACCCTATCGAAGGGTATCTGCACCAGAACCACCACACAAAAGCAACATGAAACCATTATACATATACAATTCCTCCAAGTAGAGCGCCGCTATTCTAGGTAGGCGCGCACGGTACATACCAATACCCTCCAACCCTGACCAAAACCCTACAGCAGACCTACCCAAAACCCCAACCAAAACCCCTACTACTTGCTTCAGCATGGCTTGCCCTTCACCTTGGCCCCTGACCCCCTCAGTGTCAAGCCAGCACAGTAAAAAGGGCACCCCAGAAACTCTAGCTAAGGGTACCACCCAAGCAGCCGAGGAACCCTTTTCCCTAATTCAGCATGACCGTCATCATATAGAGGTACCACTATGCAGAGAAATCCCCACCCCATTTGTGCAATGTTGCCACCTAACTTATAATATCACTACTCGGCAGAAAAAAACCCTCACCTGCTTCAGCATGGCTGCCACCTTGGCCCTTGAAGCCCTTAGGGTGAAGCCAGACAGGGAGAAGTGCACCCCAGAAACCCTAGCAAAGGGTACCACCATGTCTGCGGCGCCCTGCCAGGAGTGCAGGATGAGGCCCGCCGGGAATGGCTGGAATTGCAAAACACACTCCAGCAGGGGGCCATATGCGCGCACACAGTGCACCTGCAACATGGAGAATAATGCTTAGTGCTAAATATACATCTTGGCATTAATAACGTTTTGCTTGTTAGTATCAATCTTCGAATTTATTGCATGCGCACCGACACTGGGCGATGCAGCTCCTTGGCCAGCGCCAGCTGCTGCTTGAACACATCCAATTGGTCGGGAAAGGTGCTGGCTGCCCGCGGGCTCTTGTCCAGCCCACACTGCAGATTTGGTGAGGTTCAGGTACAGGTGCTGAATGCAGGTACAGCTCAACTTGGAACAGGGGGTAACAGTAAAGCCTGAGAGGTTATCACTTGGGCTTGGCTGGTATTTGTGTTGTTGGTCCTACCTCACCAGGGCCTGCGCATGGGCTTGACAACAGCATATGTGCACACTGTAAGTCCAGCTGTAGTGGATAAACCCTAAACCCTACGCCCGTATCCCTACATCACCATGGCTCCCGGATGGGTTGACAGCAGCATACATGTGTGAGCACAGTGCAAGTTCAGCTTTGCTGCATAAACCCTGGAGCCTAAACCCTAAACCCTTAAACCCGTATTCCTACCTCGCCAAGGCCTGCTGATGGATTTGACAGCAGCATGCTTCGCAAGTGCTGCAGCCACTCGGGAGACCTCTCAGTGACATACCTGTGGGGTTTGACACCGGCTGATTAGGGTTTATTCAGGGGTGACGAGGGTTTGATGTGAGGGGTATTGCCTCCACAAGAGGCCTAATGGGTACAAATCTGTGGCTTTGGCATGAGCTGATTAGGGTTTGTCAGGTTTGTTTGAAGTAGGAGAGGCAATGTGGCCATGCGTCCATCTCAGCTGCAGTGCGTGCATTCCAAAAGCATCCAGGTTGCAATGCAGTTTCAGTGGCTGCCTCGCATCAAGCATATAGTGGCTTTGGTGGCGGCTACGTGCAAGTTTTCTGATGGCCTTGTGAGGATTGACAGGCTCCATGGAAAGGGCATGCGTTCCATGGGTGCAGCCCCAAGTGTTTAGTGTTTGAGGTTCACATGTGACACAAAGGACAGGCGTACCATGGGTGTAGCCCAAAGTTCGGCACCACGTGCGGGACCCGCTGGCTCAGTGCCAGCACCTGCAACCAGGGACATTAATATTGCAAACTGACGTGGATTAGTGGCTACATGTGATGTATTAATAATGTACAATTTCTAATATCCAAGGCCTCTCCGCCAGCAGGAGCCATTTGCTACTGCCATTGTTATTGCGAAGCAGAAAGGACAACGCTTCGCACTTGATGTGTCGTCAGTTTGTTGCAACAACCGGGTCCTCGCAAGCTAACAGGCAAGCAGGTTACCCTCTTAAGGCCACCGTAGTTGCATAGTCATGCAATGTTTTCTCTAAAAACATTTGTAAACTATAAGTGGTGGCCACACCTGTCCCCAGTCAGCTTCCCGCGTTCCGTTGCACGCAAACCCAACCACGCCAGCCTCGTGCGCCTGCTGCAGTATGCTCTCCAGTGCTGGCGCAAACCTGGAGTCCTGGAAAGCGCCAGAACGGGAAACAGTTGCAGAGCTGGACAAAACCTGAGAATAAGTTCTTTGTACACACAGTGCGCCTCGAGCAATCCACGGCACCAAACCACTTGCGAGCGATGCCCCCTTGGGCCACGGTAGGACACCTTCTAAATCTTGAAAACACAACCCAGTTGTTCAACAGGTTAACCATACTGCCAACAACCAGCAGGGTGCCGTCTGTGCACTGCAGTGCAATGGTTTCGTGGCATGGCATGGCATTGACTGCATGGCATTGTGCATATCATGGTGCACTGCATTCCGAGAGTTGCACTGCCTAGGATTGATTAATTCTGCTTTGGTGCTGTGCGTGGAACTTACTTGCAGGTGGCAGTGGGCATCAAACAGCTTGTGGGCCATCATGACCTCTTGCAGTTACAAATGGTCTCTTGGACAGCACCGTGCCGACCACCAAACCTCCTATTGCACTGATTGGCCGAAATAGCGGCTGAAGTGCACTTCAAAGCAATCAGGTGGAAGCCCAGCAGCTGGGTTGCCTCTGTCGGGCACAACGTATATGGGCTGCCCAGCAGTTTCGGAAACTAATATGCATGCATTGCATGCATGTGCATCGCTTCGGTAAGGCGATGTTGTGAGTGTGCGTATGCGACAGAAGTGTACTGTCAGAGCAACGTTGTGTATGTACAGTGTTAGCCTGGTTCCCTTTGTGGGTGGGTTCACAGATTTGTGAACCAGGCTTTACCCGCATCCACCGCCAGTGCCATTTTACCCCTTGATGATCATTTTGGCGCGAAAGCGCGCCTTTTTTGACACAACCTCGACAGACAAACGTTTGCCAAAAGCGGTTGTTGTTTTCTTCCCTCTATGAGTTTTATCTATACTTCTCAACACGAGTCCACTTCTCAACGCCAGTGATATCTTTGCTATCTGCCTTGCATTGCGCCGAAACATCAACTGCTTGGGGAGAGATAGCTTTGGCCGCACAGTGCACCGGTTTGCGGAAGTTGGAACAACCGTAACTGTCGCCCATGAACACACACCAATCCGTACAAGGCAGCTTGCAGGCAGTTGTTTTGAACCAAGGAATCATAAACTTCTCAAGGGCTTAGCAGGTCGCACACCCCGAACCCCTGCCACACCAACGCCCAGCTGAATCAGGCAAGTGGGCTTATGGGACCGCTTCGCAGTTAGAGCTTCAGAGTAAAGCTGGCTGATCACCCCAGCAATAGCCACTAGTGCTTGAAGTTGTAGATGCCCAATCTGCTAGAGAGGGGCAGGGTGTGGACACGTTTAGGTGCAGATGTGTTGGAACCCCCTTTTCTGTGCATGGCTCATTTTACTGCAGTACCGCTTGCCTTGTGCAGCAAGCCGAGTATACTTTCCCGCTGTATTTTGAACCCACCATTGCGTTGCCACTGCACAGTGTCCTGGAGACTCCTCTGGCAAGCTTCTTAAAGGCTGTGAAGCTGGGCACCGGCAGCATGGCCTTAGCTGGCAGCACAACCCTAAGGGTATTCCACCTCGTGGCGTTGCTGCTCAGTAGCTTGGTCAGTGGCCAGTTGGACTTCAGCACCAGCACCTTCAAACAAAATGCGCAACAGCTGGGAGGGGGGCTGACAGGTGCGCCTCGAAAACCCAAGAGCTAAACCCTAACCCTAGTGTCAGCGACATTTCGGTCAGTAAGCAGTTGGACTTCAGCACCAGCACCTTCAAACAAAATGCGCAGGAGGTGCGGAGGGAGTGTGTGCCTTGAAAACTCTAAAACCCTACTCGTTCGTAGCATCGGGGTCCCTTCGAATTCGCAGACGCGCATTGGGGGGCTCTAGCAGGCACAGCGCATCAGCATACCACTGGTGGCATCCATTAGACACGCTACACACAATTGGCTACTGGAGTTACCTTACCGCTCAGTATTGTATGCAACAGCCTGGAAAGAATCAGCATTTCTGGCGCTGAACCCTAAATTGTTTCATTTCAAAGGGTGTACCGAACTGGGTGTAGTCATGTATCCTCCATCCTGTGCAATCACTTACAATATCAAGCAGTAGCTCATGAATTTATGGCGTTCTTAACTACCATGTGCATGCACCGTTGGGGATGGCAATTCAGGGTGCTGATCCCCACATACATGTTTATACATGCCATCCGTGCACTCTGTACCTATGTTGTACATCAAACCTCGATGCTGTCAAGCATTCCGCCCTGGTATATAACGTGCGATCTTCTAACCAGAGATTACATCAGCACCCAAGAAGGTGGTCAACTAACTGACTGCGCGATTGGGCGCAGGGTTGGGGGTGAGCTTTTCGGGCGGCGACCCCCACATCCTTGGGTTTGATGGCGCGTGGTTTGACTTTTTTGGCAAGTCAGGCAACGTGTACAACATGATCACGCAGAACGGGTACCAGGTGAGCCGCCAGAATCAACTTGCACCATGAAGTTGCTTGCGCCTGCCTGCACCATCGGGTCTGCTTGTTTAACCATCGGGTCTGCTTGTTTCAATTACTCACTCGGGACATTACGGGTGCAGCATAGGGACTGATAACAACTTGCCTTGCACAACATCGGGACTGCTGTAAAACCAGGGGTTCCACTGGTTTTGGATCACCCATGGAAGCTTTCTCTGCATTGACCCTTGTGCTTGCTCCCAGGTGAACGCAAAGTTCTCCAATCTGGGGAACGACGCGGTGCAGAATAATTACATGACCGAAATTGCCATCATGCACGGCGAGATCAAGTTCAAGATTGTGGCTGCCGGGGAGGGCAAGATCAGAGGTAGGGCGTGATGTTTATAACTATTTAGTTTGTGCAGTGAGCAAGGTCTGAACCAGGGTTAAGGTTCAGGTCGTGACTTTGAGGTGGGCAAGAGCAAAGGTTGGGATTGCAGCTTAGGTTTTAGGGTTTTTGCAGCTGTCAGTTTTTTAGACATAGGGCTCTTGAGACAGGGTGATCCCCATCAATGCGAAGCTGACTACCAAGGGGCTGGTACTATTTAAAAGTGTTGTGGGTACATGTGGCATTCATACGATCCTTTGTTCACCTGCAGTGTTCCTGGATGACACCGATTTCACCCCCTTCATGGCGCCCAACAAGGTCCTGCGCATGCCCGCTAACAAAAAGGTGCGCATTCACTCAACTCTTTTGCTTGCCTGCAATACTTCCATTTCCATTACTTACATGCTTATGCATTCCAGCAGTTTTCGGCGGAATTTAGTACACGTGGTGAGGGTTTCAGTCCTTCTGGCAGCGCAGCCAGATTGTCATATATTGCTTCGATGTGATTTGATCTGAAGTAGTCTAATTCACTAGCTATTTATATAGCATAGGCGGGTGCATGCTCGTTCACTCGCATCGCTTGCAGTAAAACAGGTGCTCATGTACTTGTATTCCTCATTCCCTCGTATCCCTTGCAATAAAAACAGGTGCTCATGGCGGTTGTTGAGCCGGGCATCAAGGGCGGCCAGACCTTTGTGGTTGACCTGCCTCACATCACCTTCAAGGTGTTTTCGTGGTCCAACACAGACTGGCTGGACATCAGCACAGCCATTCATTCCAGAGAGATCCAGGTGGGCACAAAACCCTAAAATTCTAAACGTGCACCCTAAATCCAACGCAGACTGGCTGGACATCAGCACAGCCATACACCCAAGAGAGCTCCAGGTGGGCACAAAAATTCTTGCATTAACTTCTAGTCGAGCGTGTTGGTGGCTATGGCGAGCGGCAAACCAATTACATCATACGAGTGCCAAGGCTACTCAGTTAGCTAGTTGCATGCATTCCAGCAATGTACCATAATCAGCAGCCAATCTGCCAAGGCCAGGCTGAGCTACAGCTTCTGAATCATTGCACAGGGCATGCGCAACGTAGCGGTCAGGTGCTGCGTGCAAGCCAGGCCTCCCCTGTGCATTTTAAGGGGCAAACGTGCCCACCGCACTATGGGGAGAAGGCAAATGTCACATCATATGCTCGCCCTTATCCTTCGCCCGTCCTCGCTACCTACACATGGCAAGCCTGCTCCATTCCCCCTTGACTTTTCGACCCACCCACCCACACCCTCCTTGCACAGGACATGCACGGCATCAGCGGGCAGACGTGGCGAGCCGGGAAGGCCGCCCCCCTGCCCCTCAAGGGGGGCGTACTCACCGCACAAGGGGAGGAAGACGATTACATCGTACATGATGGGCTTTGGGGCACCGACTTCAAATTCAACCTCTACGACCCCGCATCCGTGGAAGATGAGACGGCAGTGAATGGGGCACGGCGCTCCACGCTAAGCCACGGGGGGTTGCTGGTGCCGGCCAGTGGGGCGGAGGTCGAGGGGATGGTGGGGAGGGAGAGTGTGGGGGTGTCTGGCACGCTGCGGTACCTCGAGGGGCGCACCTCGTTGCTGCGGCGACTCATGGCGGCAATGAACATGGTGAGTGGGGGAAAGAGGTGTAAGGCTTTAGGGGAAGGGAGAGTTATTAGGGTTTAGGGTCTAGAGAAGGGGTGCTGGGGATGGGTGCGCATGGTGGGCAGGGCTGGCGGGTATTTTGTTTTCTGGGGGTGAAAGGGGTGGCGTTGAGGGAGAGTGTGGGGGTGTCTGACACGCTGCGGTACCTACAGGGGTGCACCCCGTTGCTCAGGCGGCTCATGGCGGCTATGAACGTGGTGAGTGGAGGGGAAGGGGTATAAGGGTTTAGGGTTTAGAGAAGGGGTGCAAGGGAATGGGTCCACATGATTGGAACTGCCGGCAGGTATTTTGTTTTCTGGGGCTTGAAAGGGATAGTGTCGAGTGTTGCTCTAATCCGTTTACGACCTGTGCTATCCATCTTGGCATCATTAGAGGTTATAAATGGCATTCCCACATTGTTTGCAACACACTGGTGTATGCCGTGCGCGATCCCGACCTGCGATTCCTGGATTATACATAAACTCCCCTAGGCGGTATATACCCTTCCCATGCCATCCGCTAGAAGTCGTGTAACCTGCGCGTTTTACTTACCCCCCTTTGCAGGAGGGTTCCCTGGGATCTGATGCGCAAATCTTTGAGGATCGGCTGGCCAGCCAGCTGGCACCTGTGTAGGAGTAGGGTTTGGGGGTGAGGGTTTAGGGTTTGGGGAGCATGCGGCGCCCTATTGCAGGCGCCGCAGCTTGGAGAGGGGATGCGAGGGGATGTGAGCAAAGAGAGTGGGTGCTACCAAGGGAGTGGATTTCAGCAGAAAGGGTGGAGGGCAGAAGGATAAGTAGATGCCCGAGAACTTTTGTTTATGCGGGCAGCGGGAGTCAGATGGTGACAGACAGCACAATGAGGCCAAGTTTTGGCACTAACCAGCGAGGGTTGGAAAACACCAATAAATACACAGCCCACCACCTGCAAAGCAAGGGGCGCACACGAATGAATGTATAGCCATCACTCAAGTCAGACTTGGTGTGTACAAACACTGTGCTTGGTGGCACTCGCAGCATCCTAGATTGGTGTCTTGGAGTAGCAAGCATTCCACTTTGTACATTTGACTCCTGATGCAATTTTCAAGTTGTCAAAAATTGTGTCAATGACTGGCATCGCAGAAGGCCATCATTCCGCATCGGATTTCGTTGGGATGATCCATTTAACACTACCAGATGAGGTTAAACCTAAATTATGTGCACCATGCGTGCGTGGCCATTGTCGCTGAAAATTTTACGGGACACGCAATTTTACGGGACACGCAGCAATTTTACTGGGACACGACTTTTTGTATAATTATGTTTAAACAAATAGCATAATTGCGCGAGGATTAATGCTATTCATTACATTTAATTGTTTGATACTTTGCAACTTGCAAAAGCCTTGGCGTGGCGTCATGACAGAAAGAACCACACTTTGTGCGTGCAAGAGGATTATCATAGCCCGGACGGCAACAAGCAGGCCGCTGAGCGAGGACGGCGCCTTGATGACCCCGCCAACACCCTATAGGCTAGGATTTTAGAAACCCTAATCATAACCTGCCGATGAATATATCTGTCACGACACATTGCCAGTCTGCAATAATCGTTTACAAGTGTTTGTATGTAGACCGTTGTAATTCCTTGTCTAGCCAGTTTTTATCGGAGTTTCATTTCCAACTTGGGTCACCTAGCAGCGTTGGCAGGTATTGGTCAACTCGTCATGGGCACTGTGACAGGCTGAAGACGGACAGGAAAAAATGCGAGTACATAAAGGGGCACTGTGTACCCTGGAAGGCAGGTGGTGTGTGAAGATGCTGCACTTTGCAGAGTGCAAAAAGTAGCTGCATTGTCTGGCAGACGAGGGCAGACACCTTGTGCAAGGACACCACTAAACTACTGTAGTTCAAGTGTATAGCGCCACTGGCAACATACCAGTACAACAGCGCTCAATATCTGCTGTCATACTGCTAGCAAGCTGGGGCACGCTCCTGAACACCCTAAGCTAGGGCTAGGCCTTCTGAAACTTCAAACAAATAAACTAGCAGCGGTGCCCCACAGCACATCCCCGCTCTACAACGGTTCATATGGCACCACTGGTGAGAACACATGGACAACCCCTGTGAATGGCACCGAGGGCAAGGAACAAAAGTGGCCCGTTCTGAGAAAACACAAACCTACACAGAGGGCGGGCAAGGCCTAGTGTTGCCGCCTGAAAACCTGTGGAATTACAAGGGCACTCCAAACTCTGGCAATAGAAAGCAAAAGGACACAGCCTAGCAACACAAGCAGCTGGCTCTGACTCTGGCCAGCGCTTTTCATCGGCCTGCAGTGTCTTGAAAAAAAGGGAAGGACATAAAAAAACGACGCGCCTTCAAATAGCACAGTACAGGAATTCCCTCACGGCTCTTCACACTTGCACAAGGGACATGACAACTCCTCGACAGGCAGATACCCGCGTCTCAACAAGTTTCTGAACAAGCTCCTAAGCGACATTACTCGAACGTGCTCTAGGTGCAGGTATGTGGACGCTGCATCGACTCCTGGGCGGTGGCATTCAAACCCGATTTGGGAGCCGCAGCAGCAGTGCCCTTCAAACAGTTCCTCGTCTTCCAGCGGACCCACGCAGCACCGGAGTCGAATAGCTCGCCGTTTTGTTGCAAAGGTGTTATCCCCGCAGCGCTGGCTTGGTGGGTGGTGCCAAAGGTTGGCGCTGATTGTCTCCTGCACACCAACATGGAAGGGCCAGGTCAGTCGGTGTGAGGACAGGTCAATCGGTGTGTCGGTTCGACGACTAGGGTTGAGAAGCGAGATTGCGGCAAGCCTTGGAAGGTGGGTGCAGACTACACACGAGGTGAACCTTCGTCATGGTGCAGACACGCTATGCAAGGCCACGCGTGTGGTGAAATGCGCCCTCTAGCGAAGACCCTCACTTTTGGAGTTCGGGGTTGTGTCCATGCGTTTCGGAGGTCGACAGCCGCTACGCCTTGCCAGTCAACACGCTGTCAACACGCTCAGCACTCGCATGGTATGCAGTGGTAGTGACTCCTACCTGGGCAATGGGTCGACAGCATCCACCTGCACGGAAGACCGTCCTTCCCTAGGTGGGCTGGGTGTCTTGTACCACAGCGGCCGGTTTGAGTTTGGCATCGTTATACTGTGTATCTTTATGCTGCTATGAACGGTTGGCGAGGCCTGAAGGCCTTATGCTATGCGCCGGGTACAAGTATGCGCTTTGTCGATAGGACCATGTGCAGCCTAATCACCCAAATGCCTGTTGTTGTTGCTTGTGGCAAAAGCTACGAGACGTTTCCACTGAACTGCCACAGACGAAAGCTCATCCGTGCAACCAAAAATGGCTCTACTTTTTGCCTGGGGGCTATTTCGTGGCCCCAGCCTGGGGCCCAGGTCGCAATTTTGGGGCTGCAGCTAATGCACATGGGACCACATGAACCCACATGGCCAAAGAAATGTGTTCATATGATGTCATATGCCTTATCCCGTATCTTTAAATATCGATCCCTGCGGACTGGGGACCCCCACGAGGGCAGAAAAAAGGAGAACTTTTTGCCGCAGTATGTCCACACCAAACCTCCTCTTCTACTTGTCACCCACGAAAGCTGCACCCAGTACTGCTTGCATTGTGACAAGGACAGCACCAACTGGTTGTTTCCAACGTAACCCCAATCCCAAGTACGACAACCGGTGTGCTTTCACCCTCTGCTGAAGTAATACTCCAAACGGTGTTGCCGTCCCAGTGGAGGTACCCCATGCCCAGCAAAACTGTCCACCGAAACGCTCCAGACAGCCAGGAGTGGCAAGGTGTTCGATGAACTGGCTCACGAGATTGGGCAAGGCCGTCACGTGGACCAGCCCAGCCTTGACGTGAGTGGAAGTCGTGGATGTTGATAGGGGCACTTGAGACGTGCACAGCAAAGTCTGCGCACGAGGGGCTTCCATTCTGTATGTCGCCATTCTTGCTACGCGACACGATTGTCGTGGGATATCTGTACTGCTTTTCCAGTGTGCCCATCCCCACCCCCACCACAGCCACTGCCACCCACACCCAACCACGCATCGACGTGCAGGCCCCAAAAGTTACCAGCTGCCAAAGACGCAGACCCTACTAAGGAGTTGACAATTACAAACCCTACTGAAGGGTCGACACCGACAAGTGGGTTGGCGGAGCCAGCAACGTCCAGTACTGGGACAAAGGAGGCCACAGGTAGGGTACAGAAACCTCAGAGCTGTGGGCTCAAAACCCTAATGATCGATCATCGATGAGGTACAATTTCAGAAACCCTACAGATGTGGTTCAACAAAACCCTGAGCTAAGTGTCTTCTAGAGGAATGGCATGAAATTCTCCACCTGCCGCTTGGAAGGCACACGCCCTTGTGCCCAAAAGT
Organism: Heterotrichella gracilis; assembly: GCA_032358255.1. Lineage (NCBI taxonomy): Eukaryota > Xanthophyceae > Tribonematales > Xanthonemataceae > Heterotrichella > Heterotrichella gracilis. The sequence goes on from JAULBX010001226.1 coordinate 48,622, forward strand.
GATCACAGTACACCATCCCTGTTGAGGGCTTAGGGTTTAGGCACTGGGCTAGGGTTGTGGGCTACTTTAGTCTGGCAGCGCATTAGCGCGTTTACAGTTGTGTATCTGTGCGTATTCACAGAGAGAATCCTTTGGTGGGGATCAGTGGCACTGAGCACCTTTCTATCATGCACGGTGTGTGGCCAGCTCACAAGACTTTTGGAGCAACACATCCTCACAGTGTATTGAACACCCTACTTGTTGTTAAGCGTTTTTACAAATAGGTGAGAGGGGCCGTGTGCTCAGGATGGTGGGCGGGAGCGTCCCACTGCAGTAGCTGCAGCCATGGCCAACAATACAACTTACCCTAACGAGGGTTTTCTGCAGGCATCTCAGAATCATGCACCGCACCACCGACGCCGCCCTCCACCCGCCCTGCAACCACCGACGCACCCACCGCCACCCCACCTTCGCCCCCGCCACACCCCACCGCCGCCCCACCCGCGCCCCGCCTACCTGCCGCCCTCACCACCCACAACTGGTCCCAAGACACCAGCTACAGTCTAGAAAAGTGCTCAGTCATGTCATTCTTGCTTGACGACCCCACCTCTGAGTTCTATCAACCCAGATTGAAGGTGGCGCCACCCGGGCCCACTTGCACCTTCACAACCACCACCACCACCCGTCTCAAACCACCACTGCCCCCACCGTCGCACCCACCCGCAGCCGCAAATCGCAACCACCAACATATGCCGATGAACGACCCGCCGCCCCTTCCCAGCTTCCGCCAGCGAGCCCCCAACCTGCACTGGTGCAATCCTGCTACTGGGGAGACCAGCGCCCTGCAGGCGGCTGCCATTGCAGCTGGGAGCAAGTACAACCGCCTGCGGGAGTTGGGGTCTGGGGCATATGGCAGCGTGTACCTGGCAGAGTGCAGGGGGACTGGGCACCTGGTAAGCAACCAGGGCATGTAAATTTATTTACCAGGTTGCTTAGAGCGCAGTAAGCGCCTCACCCACCACCCATCATTGCATGTGCCTCCACTTATTGGTTACTCCACCCCACCCCCGCCCACTTCACCCCCCAGAGGAGGCGATCAAGGACTGGAGAGGCTCATGGCCCACCTGGTGCTGTTCAACCTGCGCGCCCACACATGTATTAAATGCCACCCTCCAGGTCCTCACCCTGGTCCCCAGGGGGCGACCCAATCTGTCCCCTTGATTGTGCCCCAACTACCCCGACCCCCACTTGCAGGTAGCGATCAAGTTCGTGGAGGTGCACACGCCCCGTATGCTCCAGCTGGTGGTGCGGGAGGCGCTCAACCTGCGGGCCCTCACCGGCCACCCCCACGTGGTGCCCTTCCAAGAACTCATCCTGACCCGGGATGGGGTGGGGATAGTGATGGATTACATGAACGGGGGGGCGCTGTCGACTGCGCTGGAGGAGTACGGCACTCTCAAGGAGCGAGGGGCAAGGAATTTGTTCCAGCAGCTTCTTGCTGCAGTGGACTTCATGGAGCAGAAGGGGATCACTAATAGGTGAGGGGGAAGGGGGAAAACCCAAGGTAGGGTTGGGGTGGCTTCATGAAGCAGAAGGGAAAATTATATAAGTGTTAGAACGTGTTAAACATTTTCACCAATTTGTTCCAGCAGCTGCTTGCTGCGGTGGACTTCATGAAGCAGAAGGGGATCACCAACCGGTGAGGGGACACTATAAAACGAATCATAACACACAAAAAAACTCCTTGGCTATTGTTGAAGCCATAGGTGCTGGGGGATGTCAGGCGGGGGGGCGTTTCCGGGGGAAATGAAGGACAACATGTGCACATGTAATGCAATGACAGATGGGAACTTCCTTTACGGGTACATGCACCTATACGCCCCTTCAGACTGCACGCAAACCCTACACTTTGACCAATATGCTAAAGAATGCAAGCCTCACCCCACATGGACAAGCTCGACAACCTGCTCCCGGACCGCCCCTTGGCCTGCAAACCCTGGCTTCACAAACCCTAAACCCTGGCTTGAGAAACCCTACACCCTACTCCTGCAGGGACATCAAGCTCGACAACCTGCTCCTCGACTGCCCCCCCAACTGCGACCCGCAGCTCAAGGTGTGCGACTTTGGCCTCTCCAAGGACGTCTGCCGCAGCAGCGCCCCCCATACCCTGGTGGGCACCCCAATGTACATCGCGCCAGAGGTGCTGGTGAATGCAGGGAGCTACGACGGGCACAAGGCGGACGTGTGGTCCTGTGGGGTGGTGCTCTACTACATGCTGCACGGGAGGTGGGTGTGGGAAAACCTTAGGGGGAAAAATCCTAGTGAAACCCTTAACAGCACCATGGTATGCAGGTGGTGCTCTACTGCTTGGTGCATGGGACATAAATCACACCACAACCTCCCCTTTTGCAGTTGGGCAGTCAGCCACTGTTACTGCCACTGGCACACTGTGAACAGTGTCCTCCTCCCGTGTGCCCTCCCCTCCTGATCTGTCTGCTCTCCCGCTTGCAGGCACCCATTTGAGCAAAGCTGGCGCAGCGTGGATGGCAGCGCTGCGCCCAACCTGGCCCTGCAGTCCTACTTCAGAGCCCTCATGAAGCATGAATACGCTCTGGCAGATACGCTCAGCCCCAACTGCAGGTAGGCTACGCGATGGGTTGTGGTGTATACTGCAGTCAGTAAATCAGGTGCATCAGTAGTATGTGGAACAGAATTTCTAGGGCCTTGTAGATCACACTGCTCTCCTACCTTCTACTACGCCCCAGACCAGACCCCACCTGCTGCCCCTCCATCTCCGCACTCGTATCCCACCCCTGCCACAACCTCGCTGGAATGGAAATCTCGAGCTCATCATACGACAAAGCAATCGAGGATTGACCAAGATCGACCTGAACATGACACCCGTTTTCTGCATCCCCTCCCGCAGGTCTCTCCTGGTTTCCATGCTGCATTTGGACCCCGCCTGCCGCCCCTCCATCGCCGCACTCATGTCACACCCCTGGTACCACGAGGGCGCTGCAGAAACCCTAGGGCCCAACATCAGGAAAATCAACCGGGGATTGGCAAAGCAGGAGGCGGCCCCTTGGTTACAGAGTGAGCCTGACATCAGGAGTATGTGCCAAGCCACATTTCCCAACATCTGAGACCACCTTGATAAGGACGAGTCAGTGAGTGTACCACTGTGGGGGCTGCATAGTAGGAACGAATGGGATTTTGGAAATTTTGTGAGGGCTGCATAGGAGAAACAAAGGGGATTTTGAAATTTTTTGGGGGGGTGCTATCCATTTCCCACTTTATGACTCAGTGCCAAAGCAACCCTCAAGGGTGCCAGGGCAGGATTGCGCCAGGGCGATTTTTATTCATTTTTTTCTATGTTTTTTTCCAGCATCTACTTGCAAAATGTTGTTGGGATAGGACATGCCTGGGGCTGCATGCTTCATGGCCATGGAAGGTTCCTGTAGGGCTGCAATGGCCCCTGGGGCTGCGCATGGCTCCTTTTGTGCATTCAAATTGCACCCAATAAATGTGGCATTGACTCTTTCATGAAGTCGTTAACTTTTTAGGGTGCCCACTCATACTCAGTACAGGGAAGGTATGCAATGCCCAGAGCCCGTCTAGTAGATGTTGTACCAGTAGCACCTGAGTGTCTGCCTGCTCAGCACGCAAGAGACAGCACGCAAGACGCGGCACCAGGGGTGTTAATATATAAACCAGGAATCCTGCTTTATATATTAACACCCCTGGCGGCACACCACTGTTGGCTGGTTCGATTGTTAGCAACTGTTTTGGCTGGCGGTGGTCCACGTGGTGCCCTGGTGTGCACAAACCAATGGCCACCTAACTCTGCCTTTGCGCGTCCCTTACCTTTCTTTTTGCTTTCTTTCTTGCACTACGATGTGTATGTATGTGGATCCACTGTGTGTGTGGATCATATGGTATGCATTTTAAAACGTTTGGAACGCATTGCCACCCATGGGCTTTAGGGTGTCGCGCTCTATGATGTGGGCTTGTCATTTTGATGAAGGGCATCGTGCATGATGTGTGTGCTCAGCTACGTTATTATTATTGCGTGCACACGCTGATTCAGAAATCAGTCGGTGGCGCGCAACCTACAAATTGCAGCACCATGGGTGCGGTATTTGATATGTGATTTACAAGATGCTGCAATTGCCGCATTTAATTTAAATTCCAGATTAGAATCATTCTAATCATTATGAGAGAATGATCATCACAGGTATTACTGTAGAGCTACTATGTGACTAATAATTATGATGTGGTCCGACCCTGGTCCAGGAGGCTTCTGATAATATCATATTATGGGCAATAGACAGGCACAACAGCTACGCCCCTGCCATCATGGTATCACAACCAAAGGCTTGCAGTCACAGCCTGTCATTGACTGCAGCCTGTCATTGAGATTCTGCCAGAATTTAAAATGCACTGAATCATGGAAACCACTTCGTAAGTTACATTCATAGCTCCCAAGCTCTGCCTGCATGCCCATCCACATATTTATTAAACCTAGCCGGCATTATGCTATGACAGCGCCAAGGCAATAAGAACACGCACTTCGCGCGTGCCAGGAGAATATCACGGCACGTATATTATTAAAATAGCATATGCACCTGTGTCACACAGGGCCTGAGTCAGGCAGGCAGCTGGGACATGGGCATGATCACCTCGCCAACACTCTAGTAAATCCCCAAGCAAAACAAGGCAACCTATTAACAACCTATATCTGTCACGACAGCTATCACGCTCGATGACGGGCTTGCCAGATGAAGGGCACATTGTGTCATGTGGCAAATTTGTCATCTACCAAGACACACAAAGTTTGATTTAAATGACTAACCATGACTACCGTATTCTGGGTTTTAAAAGAGGCAGGACCTTGGACAAGGACATCACGTGGGGTAATACCGTGCCATTGAATTTCCATGCCTGTGCAAAATTGCGCATACAATGTAGGCAATCTGACCTCTGAACCAGCACAGGATTGACAGCATTGTCCCATGAACAAAGGGAGGGGTGTTTGCGGCAGTGCTATAAATCATTTAACAGGTTCAACAATTAACTTAAAGGCAGGCAATGGCATATGTAGTGTGTCACACGCCTCAAAAGAAAAAGGCTGCTGCAGCAATACATGCTAGCGGGGTTTTGCTACATGTATATATACGACGACCCCGCTACGTATTCCAAGACGCATGAATACCAAGATAAGGACCAGCCTTTAGGAGTAAAATGGCTGCTATATCTAAAACAAAAGGCAACACAATAGCTGTCACAGTGCGGTATGAAGGGCGGGCCCTACTAGTTGGCTGAAAGATGGCCATAAACCAGCCGACAGTTCCTATTTATAGTATTACTCAGTATTAAATACACCAAAGTTTATGTTTCCAAACCTCAGTACAGTTAACAACCAGCTTTGCTGAGAACGACTGGCAGTGGACACAGGAACCAGGGCTGGGCGGTAGGCGGGGCGTGGTAAGACAATAACGGCAACAGAAACGGGAAAATTGCATTCGGAAGCGTCACTGAGTGCTGGCTGTGCACATTGCCAATGCTTTTGCACACACACACAGCGCTGTATTCGGGCAGGCTGCTAGCCTGTTGCCTCTCCTATCAAAGGAATAAGGGGCCCAAAACCCAGGCCCCCCAATATATGGCTGCATTCCGCCCGCAAGAGTTCTCCCCATTCAATAAACAGACATCCAGTACATGCCCATGCCTGCTGCGTGGGAGCGCCTGGATGCTGGATCCAAAACCCTACACCCTAAACGTCATCCTAGTAGATGTCCATGCCTGCTGCGGTGTTTCTGCATGCCGCGCACACCGCATCCAGCACCACCTCCACCTGGTGCTGGCTCTGTATGTGGGGAGGGATGGTCACATCCACAAGCATCTGGTTGATGGACTGCACACGGGGTAAAACAAAGCAATGTCAGCAAATAATTGGGTGGCGCAAGCTTGTGCAGGGCTGAATGCTGATCTGGCTTTGTTGTCAGAATGACGGGGATATGTAGGATGATGTCAGTAATAGTGATGCGCTCCTTGCGGTCAAGCGTGAGCATGCGCTTGAGCAGGTGCTTGCCTATAGGGTTTTTCATGAAACCCTGGACCCTGCTACGAGGTAAATAACCAAGTAACCAGGGGCGGCACCCTCATGTGCAACGGCAGGTGACCAGGATCTTCAGGGTTTCCCCTGATCCCACACCCTAAACCCTGCTATACACCAAGCAAAAACAGTGTGTGGGCCGCACCTTCATGTGCACGGGCAGATTGACCAGAAACTTCAGGGCTTTCTCCAAACCCCAACCCCAACCCTACACCCAAGACCCAATCCCTAGGCCCTCGCCGCACCTTCATGTGCATGGGCAGGTTGACCAGGAACCAGGGGTGCAGCACGATGTCAGCAATGGTGGTGCGATCCTCGGGGACAAGCGTGAGCATGCGCTTGAGCACGTGCTCACCCGTAGGGTTCCTCCTAAAAGCCACACCCTCCACCCACACCCTGAACCCTGCTGTACGGTGATACAAATACTGTTGCAAGGCGCACCTTCATGTGCATGGGCAGGTTGACCAGGAACCAGGGGTGCAGCATGATGTCAGCGATGGTGATGCGCTCCTCGGGGTCAAGGGTGAGCATGCGCTTGAGCAGGTCCTCGCACTCTGGCGTGAGCCCCGTGGGCATGTGGTACTCGCCCCGCATGATGCGCGGGTACACCATGCTCAGCCGCGAAATGTGCTGCACTGACTCGTCGCCCTTGCGGTAAAAGGGGAACCTGGGGAGCAGGAAATTGTAAGTTTCTAAAATGCCAATGATTCAATATATGCATGTTACACCATGCCCAGCTGCGAGATGTGCTGCACAGAAGCTTTGCCCTTGGGGTAAAAGGGGGACCTGGGAAGAAAAGAAAGCATTTTGAAACCTGGCATCATTTGATATATCAAGAGTTGAAACAGCTGGTCATGCTGCGTGGGAACACCATGCCCAAATGTGCTGGACAGACTCGTGGCCCTTGCAAAGGGGAACTGGGGAATTTGAAAACTTTACATAGCAAAAGATGCAAATGTGTGGGTAAACTCAAAATAAGGTGGGCCTGCCTAAACCCTAAACTTTGCATCCCACTGGGGCAAACAATCCCTAATCCCTAGCCCCTGAACTAAATGTCACAAATGCAGACTTACTGGCCACACACAAAGATGTACAGCAGTACGCCGCAGGCCCACACATCCACAGGCTTGCCATCATAGCTGTTGCAGGGGGTCAGCACTTCGGGTGCCACGTAGTCCGGTGTGCCACCATGGGACTTGGGCATCGAGTCAAAGTACTCTGCACGATTTAAGACCATGTGAGTGAATATGTACCAATTATGACAAACTTTGTAGCCAAAATGTATTATGCTTCAGGATAAGGGTTGTTTGAGGGTTTAGGGTACTGGCGCGCTCACCATTTTTCGAGTAGCCAAAATCGCAGATCTTGAGCAGAGGCAGCGGCCTGGAGTTGTCCAGCAGGATATTATCCAGCTTGATGTCGCGGTTGGCCACCCCTTTCTTGTGGCAAAAGTCCAGGCCGATCACCAGCTGCTGGAAGAACCAGCGCGCATAGGACTCGTTCAACCCCTTGCCCACCAGCTTGTGCTGGGCGTGCAGGAAGTAGTCGCACATGTCGCCACCCTGCACATAATTGCAATTTATTACATATTTGATACACCTAACATCATGTGAATACAAGCACATGTTGCTGCCCTGCGCGCCGCCAAGTGCACAGACCTAGTCAAGCGTTGCAGCATGTCCACGCCACAGGTGTTGGCATGGGTCAGAGAAAGCAACAACCCACACATGGCTTACCTGCGAGCATTTGCAACAGAGGAAAAACGAGACTCTCAATGTCTCGCAATCAGTCAGCGAGGAAGTTTGGCATTCAGGATCTACTGACCTGCATGTACTCCAGCACAATCGCCAGCTCGTTCTGGTGCTGGAACACCTCGTAGAACTGCACAATGTGCGGGTGCACCACCAGCATGCGGTGGTTCAGGATCTCGCGCGCCAGCCGCTGCTTCGTGGCGGACTTGACCCGCACAAACTTGATGGCCACGTATTCCCTGGTGGTGATGTTGATGGCCAGCTTCACCATGGCGGTGGCGCCTGTGGACAAAGTGCAGGGTTTTAGGTTCAGGGTTGGACCATCAGTTGGGGTACTAAAAATTTAGGGTTTACAAGTGAAGGGTTTAAGCAAAAACCCTCAACCCCTGGCACCCACCTCGCCCCAGGTCCGCCACAACGTGGTACCGCCCGTTGAGGACAGTGGCCTGCGATGCCAGCGAGCCGTTGCTCAGCGGCTCCCCAGAGCTCGACGCGCTCCCGTTTGACATAGTAGAAAACGTGGTGGCGCCCAGCTTGCGCAGCTTGATGAGTTCGTTGTAGGCGTCGGCTCGCCGCCGCCCGTCCAGGACCGCAAAGTGCGCCGCTGTCTGCACGCCCGCCAGCTCCCGCTCTACCTCAGAGCAGTAGCTGCAGCAGCACGCCCAACTGTCAGCGACAACACTCACATAAGGGAACCCTGTCTAGGGTTTTAGCATGACCAGGGGCAGAATTGTCCAGGGTAAGCGCGCCTATCCAGGACCGCAAAGTGCGCCGCTGTCTGCACGCCGGCCAGCGCCCGCTCCACCTCAGCGCAGTAGCTGGGGGCAAGTCAAACCGCTGGTGACAACCCCCACCCCGCCCATGAAGGACCCTGCTTGGGCATCAGAGGGCGCTTGTACCGGGCGGTGCCACAGAGGTAGGGTTTAGGCATTCTGAGGTAAGGTTTAGGGAAACCGCCACATACGCCACTGTCTACCTCCACATCAACTGCTTATGGGACAAGACCCAAACACTGCAGACTGGGCTACATCACAGCGGCACACTTTTCCTTGCCCCCAACCCACCAAGCCAACGCCCGTGGCAGGCGGTGTCCCAAAAAAAACCCTGTTCAGGGCACCAGCGACACCCTGTGCCTGTCTGCTGGAACCCACCTGGAGCACTCGCTGGCGCCCGCCCTGTCACCGCAAGGGCACTGCCCGCTGTTGCACTGCTCCGCATAGCCCCGCGTGTCAGACAGGACGCGGCACAGCAGCGATATCTGCTCCTCCCTGGCTTGGCGCGTCTCGTACGTATGGTTGGCCCTGCAGGAAAGTACAGCCGCGCCTAATTCCCCCCTGAACCAGCTGCATCTGACTCCATCCCAAGTGGAAAAACAAGGCAAGCTATACACTGTCTGGTACCCATGGGCCTGCGTCCTACTGCTCACAGAATACACACAAGCCAACCTTGCTGTATAACTGGGATGCGTGTCCCGAACTAACAACTGGGTAGCAGCCCAGGTGCTCATCGCAACCTGAGCCAGCAGCCTTTACCACTTCCCCACCAATAATCACCTGCCCACCTCACGGGGATGGCCCAAGAACAGCCAGCCTGATGCCGGTGCAACTGCCCACAGAAGGGACACAGGGCAACCTATGGTGGTCAGCCATCCACCAAAAGTGGCCACAGGCCACCCATTCCCGGCCTTCACCAGCAGGTGACACAGGAGACACCCACCAGGCAACCTGTCCTCCCACGTACCACTGCTGCAGCGGCTGCAACTCCTCCAGGGTTGCTTGCACGTTGGGCTCCTGAAGGAAGTCGTCTGTTTCCAGCACGATCTTGGCTGCCAGTGCTTTGCAACAGTAGGCGATTTCCTTCAACCAGCCCCACTGCTGCTGCTCCATGCAACCTCTGCCCAAATCCCTCAGCCTGGAGTTGGGTTGCAACACACAGGTTAGTGCGTTTCAGCCGTATCCAGGAGGAGCTGGGCAGTGCGATCACATTGGTTGGTGTCACAGCTATTAATCGACAATGCAGTGCCCCCCCCCCACCCACCCCCAATGTTCCCTGACAACTTTCCTTCCATCCTATCTTGTCACCAATCCACGACAGCTTTCCTTCCATCCCACCTTGTCACCAGTTCACGCTTGCCAGACGTGTCGCCGTTCAGCTGTGTCTTAATATCCGTCAAAGCGTCTGCTATGGTGGCGTGTGCTGCCATCATGCCTGGTGACTGGAGTGGAAGCCTTCCCTCAAACCTTCCTGCGTAAACGTTCCACGAGCTTCCAGGCCTTCCCTTGGCTTCCAGAGTGGAAGCTCCAGCCTAACCCAAAATTGAACAAAGGCTATCCACGGGCAACAACGGGTCCAGTGGTTTTTAGTAAGGACACACGAAGCTCCTCCAACAACAAGGCAAGCCGTGGAACGCTACCCAAGCAACGGACTCGGAGGTGCTGAGCAATGCGACGTGTCACCAAACACGACAACACGGCTGCACCTGGGTGTAACACCTTCTAGCACGGTAAGATTGGGCAAGCACGATAGTAATCTCAGGCCTACAACCCCTGCCTCAGAGTAGCGCAGCGGTCACCAGTCGGGTTCACACCCAAATTGGACGTTTGTCGCGTGAGTTGCACCAATTGGGTGCATATTCGTCAGCGAGTCGTCATCCTCCCCAGCAAAGCTCTGCACCCTGCAACTCGAGGAGGTGGCTTTCACACGCAGCCTGGGTCGCTCCTCCTGAACGCTCAAAATACGACGTTTGGCATACCAGTGGTGCCAAAGTGCTGGGAAAAGTGGCAGTCTGGCCAGAAGGTGGTCCTTCTGTGTGCCCTTTTTGGGCTTTTTGCTGAGTTTGCTGACGACTGGGTGACGCGTCATGACTCATGACGTTCACCGACCCGTCGGAGCGAGTTTTATGGCACCACTTCATCGTGCATATGATGTCCCCCTTGATTAGGGTTTAAGGTCTCCCCAAAGTCTGGCGCATTATTGCAATAATAATTAATTGCATCAGGCAGTTGCGTGTAATGTTTCCTCGTGTGCCGCTGATTAACAGCGGCTGACACCCTTGCCCGGTCACTTGAGCACGCCTCTGGATTGTTAAGTCACGTTGGGTTGGATATCCGTGAGAAACTGTGTAGGTTTTGAGAGGTAACCACCAAGTGTTCCTAGAAGATCCTTTGCCGCATTCTGTTGCGCGCCCAACTAGGCTGCTAGGTTGAGGGCTGTACCTTGAGTTAACGCTGCACAGGTAACCAAGACCCTCGCCCGTGCCTTGGACTCTATAGCTATGCAAGCCCATGCGGCCATATGTGTGCACCCACCAATTTGTGATGCCACGGCAGCATGTATTGGTATACTCAACCGTCAGACCTTCGGGCTGCGGCGGTGGCACCCAAATGTTATGTTTAAAGATAAACCTGGGGACTACGCTCGCGAAGTGTATGCAAGTGCATCGTGCAGGAGCGTGCATGCATGCATATTCCATATGGCCCAATGCTAGCTAGGGTTTAGTCTACGGCATGCTCACCCTCTGCTGGCAATGGACCCAAGCACTTCTTTTACTAACCTGAAAATGACCGAAGTTTTAAGCAGGAACCTTTGATTAATTCCGCTTTGGTTTGACCAAGAATTGCAGCAGCCATCGAGCACAGTTCTAGTCAGATGCAGTCCGACGAAGAGAACCAGTTTTTACGAGCAGCAAGGGAGGGAATCCAGCTGCAACTAGGAGGAGATGCGACACACCCCTTCCAAGAAGCACCTAGAGCCACAGACGGCCTGGAAGAGAAGCCACTCCCTCCACAACCAGGTGTGGACAATTTGGCCAGGGTTGAACCAAACCCTGCTAGGGTTTTTGTATGGCCTGACCAGCGCTCCCTCACTCCGCACCACCCTGCCTTCAACAACGACCTCGTACTTGAGATGAGGGTACATGTTTATCTACTATCCTATCCTGTTATCTATATCTGTCCTGCCCTGTCAGCAGCAGCCAACATCCACAGAGTGGGCAGTGGCCTACGCCTTCAAATACCAAAACCAACGTGCATAGAATATAACTGGAACAAGGTACAACAGGGACTAAACCCGGCGTCTGCAGTGGCCACTATTCAAGTACAACTTTAGTCCAGGGTGCCTTGCGTCAACTACCCTATTTGTGCAGGCAGCGGGAAAGGCGCCGGGCAGCCTCCGAAATGGCAGTCAGGCAGCTGTGAGGAATTCATCCAAGCTTGTGAGGAGGGAGCCCTGGCCACCCTCCAGCGCTTCCTGAGTAACAACACCTCAGAAGCCATCAACAGCCTGGACCCCCGTGAAGGTAACCCTACACCCTAACCAAGAAGCCATCCTTCGGAAGGGTTTGGACCCTTGAGAGGGTACCGGGCGCTGATAGGGGCCACGCTTGGCAGGAAGGGCTGGCCATCGATGATCAAAGGATATCCTGATCGATACCTCCGATCAATCAACGAACCCACAGTTGTTTTGCAGCGAATGCCGGCCACAATCGATAAGGACCATACTCAACCCCTCGGGTGGGGCAGTTTCCGATCCCAGGTGCAAAGGGTTACAATGGATCAAGTTACAGGGATCTGGAGCAGAACTCCTGATAATCAAAACATACCTTTAAAAGACCAAAAAGAAGAAGAAAATTATGTTTGTAACCTTAATTCGTTGGCATGGGTTGTCCTATCTGCTTAGCCAATCATTTACACCCACCCGCATTACTTGTGTATATGTCTTTCATTATTCTTCATATTCCAGTTTGATTATTCTTGAAAAATAAACATTTTTCAGGTCACAGGGATCTGGAGCAGACTGCGGCTCACGTCGCCACCGCACATGGCCAGGCAGCTGTCTTGGAAGCCCTCGCCAGCTCCCCCTTCAGCGCCTGGGATGCCAAGGATGCGCAGGGGTTCACGGCCCTGCACCTGGCTGCCCAACACCGCCATGCGCCAGTGGTGGCAGCGCTTGGGGGGACGGGGTTCACCGCCTGGAACGGAAAGGACCACCAAGGCTACACCGCGCTGCATGTGGCGCTGCTGGAGGACAATGGAGGTGAGAGATCATCTTAATCCAAACATGACAATATATGTATAGTTGTTTTGAAGAAATTACAGTCGCAATTACCAGTGCACCATCCCGATACCCTTGCAGGTAAGAGACCAGCTTCTGGCAATTACACATACTATCAGGATTGCGGCTACAGTTCCAGTTCCATCTACAACTAAGATTGCCATTCCAATGCACCCATGTATTGCAATTATAATGTAGTGATCCCACACTGCAGGGGACCTGAAGCGCCGCAGCAAAGCAGACCTGGTGGCAACTCTCACCCAGCTGCTCGCCTCCCCACTGGTGGCATCCCAGGCGCACATGAGTCGGTCCAACGTGCGGGGCGCCACACCCCTGGACCTGGCCGCGGAGGGTGATGGCCAGGCACTGGCGCTGATGCTGACAACAGGCAAGGGTTTTGCATTGAGTGATTAGGGTTATTTAACCGGAGCCAGGGTTGAAGTAGGTGCGTGCCAGGCGCCACACCCCTGCACGTGTTTGGGAGGGCGATCGTCAGGTGCTGGCGCTGATGCTGACCCTAGGTAAGGGTTTTGCTGTGCACATCGCGTCGTTCTGCGTGGTGCGCTGCACGGCCAGCAGGGGTGTGTGGGTTTTAGGGTTTGATGTAGGGCTTAAGGTTTAGGGTTTATATGAGTAGGCGCGTGCAGGTGACACACCGCTGCACCTGGCAGCAAAGGGCGATGGCCAGGCGCTGGCGCTGAAGATGACCACAGGTAAGGGTTGGGGTAACACAGGTGCGTAACGCAGGTGAGGTGTTACTTGCAACATGGCACGAATTGTTATCAGCACCCCCCCTTCTCCACCCAACTCCTGGAGGCCTGTTCAAAAGAGAGGAAGCGGTTCAGGACGGGCAAGGCGAGACCCCTTTCCACTGGGCTGCCAGGCGCCTACACCTCCACATGGTCCAATTAATACTAAGCTGGCTCCCTTGTAGTCCTAATTTTGACACAAAATAACATGCCCCTTTCTGCAGGCCTGTTCAAAAGCGAAGAGGCGGTCCGAGACGGGCAGGGGGAGACCCCATTCCACTGGGCCGCCAGGCGCCTGGACCTCCCCATGGTGCAGCTGCTGGTCAGACATGCGGCGTACATGTACCCGGGGACCCTCCACCTCACCAACAGGGATGGGGAGACGTGCCTGCACGCAGCGCTCAGCCTGCCCCACGGCCTGCACAGGCAAGGCTGGAACCCTGAATCCCAAACCCTGAACCCCAAACCCTACCCCTTGAACACTAGGTTGCCTCCACGCAGCGCTCAGCCTGCCCCACTGCCACATGCAAGCTGAGGCTGCAACCCTAACATCTACCACCATTCCCTTGCAGGGTGGTGTTGTAACGCCCAGCTCTAGCTAAATAAGCTTAACAGCCCTCTCTTAGGCTTAAAAGCCTCTCCCCACATATTCCGCTTTAAAGCGCCCTCCATGCAGCGCTCATCAGACTGGCGCATGGCCTACGTAGGCAGGGCTGAAATCCCAAATCCTAATCCTACGGATGCCCACGGCCTCCACAGCAAGGCTGGACCCTAACCCAAAACCCTAATAGGCTGTTGTCGTGTTGTTGAAACATCCTTCGGAGCAATCAACAAATTCTATAGGGACCCTTGTCGCTATTGGACAAGCAAGTTACCTTAAGGTACTCAAGGTTGACTGCCAGGCGCACAGGTTACCCAACAGACGATGTCATTTCCACAGGCTGCAGGATGTGCGTGAGAGGGAGGCTTGCCAGGAGCGCTTTGTGTCCTCTTTTGTGGAGGAGCTTGGGTTGGAGTCGTTCATGGGGAGGGACGAGAGTGGCAACACCCCCCTGCACCTGGCGGCTGCTCGGCGCATGACGCGGGTGGTGGGGATACTGCTGGACAGCCCAGGTAGGGGATGAACCCTTTCCAAGGGTTTTGGTAGGTGCTGGTCGATGGGAAAATACCTACTCCGGGTGTTTGTGTCTAACCCTAGTGCGTGCTGGCCATAAACCCTAACAATACTGGCATCACCATACATATGGACCTCCACAAATGGTCTTGCCAGTATTGATTGGGTTTGTGACAGCATGCGCTAGGGGTTTGACACAGACACCCTTAGTAGGGGTTTTCCTACTCAACCAGCGCATGCGTTATGATCTTATGCACATGAGCCTCCACAAATCAGATGGGCCTTGCTCATGGCCCTCATCCCCCATCCCCCACTCCAGTTTCAGCCCACAACCCACCACCACCTCACCTCCCCACCGCTCCAGGCGTGGACATTTACACCGCGAATGACAAAAACGCTGCTGGGCAGATGCCCGTGGATATCGCGGCGGCCAACGCCGATCAGCCCACCCTCTTACTACTGCTGCAGCAAGAGAAAATAGGACCCCTGCTGAGCACAGGTAGGGGCAAGTTGAAGCCTGAGGGCCACTGCAAAATCTTCCAATGTATTATTCACAGATCAACATGGAAATTGCTCCTGAATGTGTGTGCCTGTGCTTATGATATAGTACACTTTTGAGAACCCCGCAATATGTCGTTTTCTACATACAATTCCCAGGTCAGCAGCGCACTTTTATCCAGACAAATCCTTGCGCTTTTGCCAATGGCTGGGTGACCATTGGTGGGTTAATAAAAAGTGTTACTAATATTTACAGGTCAGCAGCGAACTTTGCTCCAGACTGTGTGCGCTTTCCACCTGATAGCAGAGGCGGTGCGCAACTTCTTGTTCATCGCATCCCTCCTGGCGACCATCACCTTTGTTGGCTATGCTGCGGCGCCCACTGCGTTCACTGATGCCGGTGGGTGCTGTGGGGTGTGGGACGGGTGCGAGTGGTGGGTGCGCATAGTTGCGTGCACGTGGCCTTGTCACATTTGGATAGTGGGGGCAGCATTGCTGCTGGGTATGAATGTTGGATGGCATGCCTGTAGATTGATTGCTGACGCCGGTCAATTTTGTGTGATTACTGCTGCTGATCATCTGTGCGTGATTGATGAAAGCCCACATACTGTCCACCGCTATTGACCATGGACAACAAGCAGTTGGCATGCCTTCCTCCTATCCATGCGAAGACACCAAAATGCTCCCCCTTCCCAGGTAATTCGTGCACTCCCTCCACCCATGCTATGACACCACAACACCCCCCTTTCCCAGGTTTATATCCCGCCCCCTCCCCCTCCACTGCCCTCCAAGTCTTCTGGTACCTCAACAGCTTCTCATTCTACTCAGCTGTAGGTGTGTAACCCCTTAACACCCTACACTCTAAGTCTGTTTGGTACCTCGACAGTTTGTCGTTCAGGCACAGTTGCATGTGGCGTATTTGCTGGTGGTTATGTGCGTGTGAACACTGCCTGTTTTTTAGGCATATGATAGCTGCTCCTACACCGTAAACCCAGTTGCCTAACTGATAATGCATACCCATCGCCATTTGATCTGCCTGATCGTGGTAATGCATTTTCCAGAGGCGATTGACACTGCTGATATGGGACCACCATCCTGGACCAATCAGGGGAGCCTCATTGCCAAACGCACCGAATCTGTCGTGCTGGCCATGCCCTTTTTGCCTGTACCTAAAGCCTAGAATGTTAGTGCATCCCCATTGGATTTATAATCATGCTCATGGTTTCCACAGGGACGATCATCATGGGTATCACCATGCTGGCCCAATCAGGCGCACCCATTGACTTTGCCAAGCGTGCAGAATCCGACATGCTAGCCATGTCTCTCTTGCTGCTCACGGCAGTGGCCCTGGGGGTGTGCGCGTTTGCTGCGGCGGGGTTCATCGTGCTAGACAACGAGCCCAGCAGCTACAAGGCCACGCACCTGACTGTGACGATCGCAATCGGAGGTAGATGCAAAATGTGGCTCAAAATTTGGGGAACAAATGTGTAGCATTGCCAGGGCCAAAACTGCTTGACGCCGCAATTGCAGGGGGAGTTGCTCTGGTTGGAATGCATGCATGATCATCCATTTATAGAACACCCCTTCCACCCCACCTGGGATCCGACCGCGGAAGCGCCGCGGCCGCCGCCGCCGCCGCCTCATTTGCTGTGTCATCGGTGAAATGTTTGCATCATTTATAGCCTACATCCATTTGACTGAAATTGCTTTGTGTTTCTACAGGTTTTGGGGCGCTATACTTGCTGCTGGTGAACTACTTTGGCAGGGTGGTTGTTCCCCAGCTGCCCGAGTGGGCTGCCCCCCTTGGCTGGCCTGTGCAACTGCTGTGCAAGGGGGACAGATGGATGAAGAAGAAGGTGGGAGAGGGTGCTGAGGCAACGTTTGGCTTCCTGTTGTGCGGCGCAAGGAGGGACCACAAAAAGGCACAGTGATTATCAAGTGCAGTGTTTGTTTAGCGGACGAACCTAGGACAAACTGAGGGGACAAGCTGGCACAGAGTTATTGTATTGGTACAGCCAACACATATTTTCTCATTTACCATTGCTCAGGCACAGCTGCCATTTTTTTTTGCCTAAAATATTTTCCTCGTCAGGATGGACTGAGATGTTGATGCCAGCAGGTGCTTGATGTTAAGGTACTTGTATTTTTGCAGAATGCTGGCGCCGCTAGCAGCCCCCGGCTCAGAAATATTGGTTGGATTCACACAGTGGTTTTGATGGTAGCAATGCTGTTACCATTTGGGTCTTTGCAAGTGGGCGACTAGGGTTGACTAGGCTCTAGGGCTTGGTAGTGACTAACAACTACCTCTGGTGGGTAGGATGGCATTGGAGCTTTGCAGCATATTTTGTTGTTGCTGCATTTGATACATTTTGTTGGCGGAACAGCATACATACGATATGATGCCAAACACAGGCTAGGTGCTACCTATTGTATAGCGTCTAGCTAAACGTCATGCACATCAAAAGTATCACATCAGATTTCAAAGGGAAAATGAACTGCATTTATAATTTGTACAAATACAGAAATCGAAAAACACGTCTATTTATTGAGCTCAACCAATGTGGAAACTGTTGCTCAATAAATACAGGCTTGATTACTTACAAACACGGGCAATGTCTCACAGTCAATGACTCCAACAGTAACTCCAACACCAGACTTGTGGGCGGGGCTGGCGTGTTGATATAGCAATGGACTAGATAGCATGCCCTTGGGGTCAATAGACATGATGGCTTCGAACACTCCCAGTTCGCACTCAGTGTTGCACAGAGCTGCTGGCAGTGAAGCTGTCAGTTTTTAGACAGGACCCTGTGTCCTTGTTTAAAGACACGAGTGATCCTCTGAACGTGAACCTACATTTTCGTTTGAAAACAAGCTTGGGGAGCAACTGAGCAACACGCATCAGCCATGATGTGTATGTCTGGCAGTGTATCAGCTCAAGCTTGAAACCTGTGTGTTGAATGTGGAGCGGGCTGCAGGTATGTCTGCTCACCTGAGTTCGAGTGCACGCTTCAAGCAGTCATTCCGTTCCAGCCAGACAACAGGTGTTCGTTCGTCGTGTCTGTTCACCACACCTGATTGATCCTGCTGTGTCGCTAGCAGAAGCCGTTTTCTGAGCTGATCTGCTCAAAGCCGTGCTGAGATATTTGAGCAACTAGCCGTGCCACTGCTCATGCTCCCCCGTGCACCCCATCTGCAGGTCACAAGGGCGTGAGTTGCCCCTGCCCCTCACACCATGGCAAGCTCACTGTCTGAGCTGGTAAGTCGATGTGAAGGAGCCAAGAGCTTGGTATAGTGTGCACAGTATCTTGCTTGGGACACAGGAGGGGTGAACACACAAGCATGGTGTGCCAACTGCCAGTGTTGTTGCCACACCATAGTTGAAGCATGATATGTCTTTTTGCACCCTTGCATCCTCCTCCCCAGATGCAGAAACCCCGCAGCCTCATCTCTTGTTCCTATTTAAGCCACAGAGCAGCCCTTGCACAGCACCCATTGCTCGCCGATCTATATCCAAACCCAATTGCTTGCAAGGCCAAGCCGTCTCTTGGGGCCGACAGTTTCTGGTTCCACCACCTGCACTGGTGTACAGAGCTCGTAGTAAACCTCTTTATATCCTTTGATTGCCCTGCATGTGCCCAGCTTTCAGGAGCTACGAACAGTAAAATTGCTTGGAGAATTCTGGCACTCCAGACAGTCCCTTTCAAGCCTTTCCTGTGGTCCCAGCCACACTATGGCCTTGCCTGTCTGTGCACAACTCGCTCACCACCAGCTTAATTTCACTGCGAAGGAGGCACAGGCAGTCGCCGCTGGCCTGGATGCCCTGAGGCGCCAGGTGGCAGCCCTACAGGGGGCCGCTGCAGGGAGGGGCGATAGCGCGGCAGAGCAAGCAGCAAGCGAGGTGCAGCGCGCTCTCACCCAGCTGGACTCTGCAGTAAGCCAGGTGTGGCTTACTCCTTGGCTCTAGGGATATTAGGGCCCAGGATAAGGGTTTAGCCAGGTGGTCTCCGCTGTCAGCCGGGTGTGTCTAGGGTTCAGGTGCAGCTTGTTAGGGTTTAGGTTAAGGATTTAGCAATCTGGACTCTGCTGTCATCCAGGCGCAGAGTGTCTGTAGGACAAGTGCTGCAGGCCCTACTAGGGTAATGCACAGCCGCCTGGTTGCCATGAAGGAAGGTGGCAGTACTGTAGGGTGTAGGGTGTATGCCATCTTACAGCACCCATGGGCACGAGCCGTTGAGGTTGTGGTATTGTGCAACTGCCAGGATTGTCTCTTCCAGAGAAGAACAAGAAGCAACAAAGATGACTGATTAATAGCTGCGCTGTGGTGGCTTGCAGGTAGTGCAGAAGAATGGGGATCTGTCAAAGGAGCTGAAGGAGACGCAAAAGGTGGGAAATCCTAAACCCTACTCCTTAAATCCTAAATTCTACACTGTTTTACTGGACGTGGGAAACAGTTGCTTCAAGGTGAGGTTATCATATTATCAGGGTTTCAGCAATACAGTCAGACTAGCCTTGCACAAACACGGGGCCACGGCAAGCCCTTTGTTTACCCTAGGACATAGCCTCGGAACCCTAACCCTCCACCTTCGCACAGGAGCTGTACGATGTGCGCAAGCCCAGTGTGTGGGTAGAGAGAGAGCGCAAGTACCGTCTGGTGGAGAAGGAGTGGGAGGAGGACCGGGGGCGCCTGGCCAAGCAGATCCGGCGGCTCAAGGGGGAGATTGAGGAATTTAGGAGGGAGAATAAAGCGGAGGAGTATGAGGCAAAGATACAGGTGGGGAGGGTGTAGGTTGGGGAATGAAGTGATGATACGTGGTGTGGTGGTGTTGTATGTGCATGTGGAGGAAACACCTCCACCTGACTTTGGCATTCTCTGGTGGCAAGCAGGTAGTGGTGGAGGGTGGGGAGGGGGGGAGGGGCGTCCCCCACCCAAACAACATTGCACCTGACATGTACCGCCATCCCCCACTCCCCTCCGCAACCTCCGCACAACCACCCACCACACACTACCCCTGTGCAGGCCGTGCAAGCGCAGCTGGCCACCAGCGAATCCCAGAAGGCCTCGGCCCTGCACCAGCTTCATGAGCTGCAGCTCCACCTGCGCCAGTCAGACGGGGAGTTCACCAACGATGGGCGGCGCCTCACAAGGGCTGAGGTCGCTCAGGAGGCTGCTGAGCGCCAGGGGCAGCCCGGGAGTGTGGAGATGCCAAAGCTGAAGCCGGTGGGGGCTCACCAGGCGGCCAGTCCCACCAGCAGGTGGGTGTGGTGGCGGTGGCAAACAGCAAAATCGTAGTGAAGGGGTGGGTTTTTGGGTTTGCATATTGGGTGGGTATTATTCACAGTGAAAAATGCATCTGAATGGGCTGGAAACCGTCTATTCCCCCCACATGCTGACCCTCCCCTACTCCCCTTGCAGCAGCCTGAGTGATGCCCCACGCCCCTTCGTGCGCCCCATGCACCCCCGCCAGTACTCTGCCACGTCAGCCACCAGCATGACACCTGGGAGCACCACAACAGCCTCATCAAGCCATGTGACCTCCCCAGGTAGGACTGCTTGGCTGATTTATCATAAACCCCTGAGCTGTGGGAACATGAATCTGAACTACATATGGATCTGAGTTGGCGTGGGGCTGATGGCTACCATGCCACTTGCTTTGCCCATGCTGTTAATTCCTCGACTAATGGTGGAGGGGTGGCATGGGCCGTGCGATGAGCTTGATACTGCGCATCACTTTCAGAGCTCTGGATATGGTGCATGACATTGTAATGATGTGGCGTGGCCTGTTTGCATGAGGATGTTTGGCATGTGGCTGTCTGTCATGCCGCAGCAATGCTCCTTCCCCCACTCACACCCTTTCCTCCCCTTTCCCTGCCCCCAGGGGCCTCCACCTCCCTTGCCACCTCCCTGGCCACCGCCACCACCCCTGTGGCCCACACCCCAACCCCACACAACGCAGTCATCGACTACAGCAGGCCCTTTGAAGACTTTCAGGGCCACCTGAGCCGACTCAACCAAGAGCTGAGCAGTCAGGTGGGAAAATTTGTTAGTTGTCTGTATTGCATTTCTTTTGCATAAGTTTGCATGATCTGTCCAGGCGTTTCACGGTTAGTAATCAGCCTGATTCCAGAGTCATTTCGGTGAAAATAGCCGATGTTACTTCGCACTTTCAAAGATTACTAGGGACTATTGAGTGGTAATGAGAAATCACTGGTCATGGGAGGAAATGGAATGTGGATGACATCACATTGGACTATAGCACAATTGTTCTATTTGCTTCGGGCGATTGCGAAGCTTCTCTACTCTCGTTTCGGACCAGTGCTACAAGGGCATGTTAAATTTCAGGCTACCCCTGTAGGTGTCTGAGCAAGGGGAGAGCGCCACATGGCATGCTGGGGGTGCGCCCCACCACCCTTCGCCCCACCACCCCTCGCCATTGCCGCAGCCTGTGTTCCAGCCGGACGCCTCAGCGCTTTCCTCCCCTGCATGGTCCATCCTGGGTGTCACTCCCCTTGGGGAGGTGAGCGAGAGTGGGTCCACCGCACATGCGAGGGAGGCGGAGGGTGACAGCGCCACGTCAGCGCCGCCATGCGCCACATCCGCGATGTCAAATGCCACGTCAGCAATGCTCAATGCCATGTCAGCGGTGCCAAATGCCACATCAGCGGGGCCTGATGCCATGTCAGCAGTACCTGGCGGCACATCAGCGGGGCCAGTTGCCACATCAGCGCCCTCGCCCGGGACATCGGCAGCACCAGGTGCCACAACAGCTGTGGCAAATGCCACATCAGCGACACAACTCACCACATCAGGGCATGATAGCGCCACATCAGTACCTGCATCCGCTGCACCATCGGAAGCAGGCGCCACGCCAGCGCCCTCGCCTGCCACGTCAGCAGCACCAGGCGCACTCAGCCCTGGTCCAGATGCTCACCAGGCGCTTGACAATACTGCTTCCCCATTGCTACCGTCTGAACAGCCAGCAGCAAGCTCAGGCGAAACAACGGGGGGAGCGGGATCACGTGGGAATGGAGCAGGGGACGCGGGCCCATCTGGGGATGCGGCATTTGAATCACCCAGGTAGGGAAAACCATAGATGAAGGGGAGGAGGTGGGAGCGCTGTCCCTTCCCATGCCTTTGCCGCCCGGACCATTCCCCTGCGCATCAGCATGCGCATGTGCATCACAGTAGGGTCACCACCAACAACAAAAAAGCATTTATTTTCCTGTAGCATCCCCTCCCCCTTGACAGTACAGAGTAATGGTGAAAAGGCTGTCGCGCCCTGCTCCCCTTCGCATACTCTGTACCTTCCATACAGCATTCCCTCTCCTCTTTCTGACCCTCCTCTAGCTCCCCTAGGCGCCCCACCCCTGCCACCATACCCACCCCAATGCTGCTGTTACTGGCGGGGTGCATAGCATGTATAGCATGGACCATGCAGCAACACCCGCAGGGCGACCCAGGCAACGCATGCCCGCAGTCAGGCACAGAAGCGTGGGGGGCGTGGGTGAGGTAGGGCGCCCATCACTGACGGCGCCCACCACCTCCCGACGGTACCCAGGGTTTATAGCAATTCTCTCCTGTTTATCTTGCAATTTTGTGCTTAGTTCTTTTTAAAGAACAAATAATTATTACTGTACAGCAGTTTGTGCACCACCACACGCAGGTGCAAACCCTGCGGTGCACATCGAGCAAGGGGATGTCTAATCGGACCTGAGAGAACGATTAACTCATCTTGGACACGCACGCACATCACTGGCGGGTGGCAAACAACAAGCGGTGCAGCTTGCTGAAAACCCTACAATTAACCCTAGTAACTGTGCCTACTGGCACTCTTAAGCATCAAACTCTCCTCGCTGACCATGGACTGTTTTCCTTGCAGGACGCTACCTGGCGACAGTGCAGCAGGTCCAGACCCTACAGGAGGGTTCACCGGGCGAGCAGCATCTCCAGAGCCCGGAACATCAAAGCCTACAGAAGGGTCTCCTGTATCAACAGCAGGCGCCGAGCAATCGGAGACCCCTGAAATCCTGGAGGAGCATCCCTCAATCCCCAGCAGTCGAGAACAAACCCCACAAAAACCGCCTCTGTCCCCGGCCAGCGGAATTGCAACCCCGGAGAGCCAGGCGACTCCTCGGGACCCAAATTTGGACGAGATTTCGAGGGGGGGCGCGTCTGTGATGCGGTACATCAACTCCCCTGGCAGCTCGGGGGGGTATTGGGAGGAGAGCGACGGGGAGGTTGCCAGTGCCCGGTCAATGTTTGAGAGCACGGTGCTGAAGCGCCAGCTGCAGGTGCGGGCAAGTATAAGGAACCTAACCTGAGCATTGCGGTTGCGAGTGGGTGCCAGTGGGGCGTATCAGCATGTGTGTTGGATGAATGCTACCTTGACAGGGAAGGGTTTAGTGTTGAAGTACATGAATGGGTGACAGAGGTTTGCAGTGCTCGATCCATGTTTGAGAGCACGGCGCTGAAGCGCCAGCTGCAGGTGCGGGCAGGGTGGAGGGTTGGGGTTGTAGGTAGGCAGCATGGCATGTGCAGTGGATGGCACGTTGGAAGTGAAGGGTGTAAAGTCCAGGTCCGGGGCTTTTGATTGCAAGGGAGGGATGGCGGGTGAATGTTGGGGCAGCTGGGTATAGGGTGTGTGAAACCCTTACCTAGAACCTTAAAACCCTGACGTTCGATTCGCCCCTTGTCCTCAAGAGGGCGATCTGCACCTGCACAACCTGGACGCCTAAAAACCCTAATGCAAACCCTAAACTGCAAACCCTGCCCCATTACCCCAGGAGGCCGATCAGCGCCTGCACGACCTGGAGGCCGAGAACGGCAACCTGCGCCTGCGCCTAGAAACCCTAACCCAGACCCTAGAGGCGCTCCAGAAGCAGCTGGCTGCGGGTGCGGAGGGGGGTGGGAGCGGTGATGACGAGGTATCCCTGCGGGAGGAGAACGAGGGGCTCATGGGGCAGCTGGTGCGGGCCAAGCTGGAATTGGCGGAGCTGCAGGGTACGTGGCAAAAACCCGAATCCTGATACCCTGCAAAACGCTAAATTTTGCAAAACCCTAAACCATGCGAGGGGTAAACGAGGGGCTCATAGGGCAGCTGGTGCTGGCGGAGCTGCAGAGTACGTTTCAAGTCTACATGAAAATTTTCTGCTAAATCCTCAACTCTGCAAAGGCCTAATGGTTACCATTAAAGACGACGAGATTCCCTGGGTGAGGAGAACAAGGGGCCAGCTGGTATGATACTTGCTGAGTTGAAGCTAGGGTACATGCAAATTCAAAGCCTCATGCAGTGCATGCAGCTAGATGGTACCCCATCTACATACCCTCCCCACCACTGCACGGACGTGCACCCTACCCCCCTCCTCCCTGCCCCTACCCCCTCTGTCGCTGCCCACATCTACACACCTCCTCAACCCCACCCTCCCACCCATCCCAGGCAACTTCCTTGAGGCGCGCAAGTCGCTGTTCATGGCGGGGCGGCAGCAGGATTTGCTACAGGCGCAGCTGGACGAGGCACGGCAACAGCTGGCGTACCGGGCACCCACACCCACACACAGCCCCTCAGTGCACCCTGCGGCAGCGGCGCTCAAGGCTGTGGGCTGGGCTTGAGGCAGGAGACGATGACCGTGATTTCCATACTCAGATTCGCATCATCTCGCTTCCAACGGCGCTCTAGGCGGCCGCCTTGTAGAGTATGTCTAGGGTGCACTGTAGGGTTTAGCTAGGTTGCCTCGGAGTGTTGCCACAGCCGGTAACGGACGATGGGAATGATGCGGGTGGGGGGGGAGAGTGGTGGGTGGGGGGTGGTGCTGTTGTGGTTTGTTGTGGTCCTGTCAGACCATGTGTTGACAGTTGAGCACGTCACTTTGTAGCATTTGGGGGGTTGAGGGAGAGGGCGATGCTGCGAGCGCCCGAGCTTTACGCAGGAGCATAGTTGTGTCTGTGTGACAACAGACTGGGTGCTAATGATCCACCAGTAGGCCGCGGCTGTCTGCAACAGCAGCAGCCTGCGGCAGCCCAGGCATAGTAAACTGCTTCAGACATTCAAACTGAATGCAATTTGCGACTCGGTACCATCACGGTGACAACTTATGTGCAAGATGTTGGCGCAGCCATTGGCTTCAATCAACATCTGAGATCTCAGTAAGGGGCATCCTGGAAATGATACCGTAGACTAGTACAAGTTTTACACAGCAAGTGGATGTACAGCGAGTGGGCACATAAGGGATGCTGTTGCTGTAAATTACACATTAAATGTTCATCAATTGCATCATGCTGATCACCATGATGGTGGCGCCACTTGCGCCACTGGACCAGGTCCTCGGTTGGTATAATACTAACAATTATTAATACCTCCTAGACTAGGCGTCAATGCCGGATACCGTATCCATGCGGAGGGCGCAGCCTACAGGGTAGTCGCATTGGCCATTGGCAGTGCCTGGCAGGGTAGCCGCATTGGCCATTGGCAGTGGCCCACTAAACCATTGTTTTCTTGCATAATGATTTAACAACAGGATCCCGAGACAACCAATGGGCCAACCCAGGGTTCAATGATTGTCCCCACAAAGCCTGCAAGGTGCCAACATTTGTCAAATGGTCAACATGTAAAGCAAGCCCACCTCCCCGCCCGGGTCCGACAAAACCCCTTATTTGTATGGAACAACCACATACCAGCCTGGCTGCCAAGCCATTCATGCATTTGGTGTGGTCCCCTCCCCAACCCACACCCTCGGGTTCACCCCTTTTGCCAAAGGGTGCAAAGCCCTCAGCTCCCCACCCGCCGCCGCACCCCGTCATCCCAACCTCCAACCTCCCCCCCCACCATCTTGTCACCCTCCCCCCCACCCCCCACATTATCCCCCACAGGCACCACCGGTGAGACCCCCACGCTGGCCAGCGATGCCGGAGGGGTGACACCCCCCCTCCCTCCCCCTCCCCTGCCCACCCACGGGAGTATACTCCACCTTGCCCCGGAGGAGGCCGCCGCCTCGGACGACCCTATAGGGTTGGGGTTGCGCATCACATGTTCCAGTGCCCGCTCTAGCTGCACGTTGAGGTACCTGGTGCATAGGGAATGGGGGTGGGGCGTGTGATGCGGGAAGACCTGGTGGTGGGTGGTGGGGCAGCAAACAGCATCTGGGCGCTGCTGGTGGGGGCGCGAGGGATGGGGGGTGGCGGGGGTGGTAGGAGTGGTGGGCGGAGGCTGCAGGTTCTCCCCACCACTTTGCCATTTGCTATCGCTCAGAGGCAATGGGCGCTGCATCTGGCGATCCTATGCGCCTGGGGTGCAGCCAGTGCGGACGCGATATGGTGGGTGATGGGCGGGCAGCACCGGAAGGCTTTGCTTTCGCTGGCGCCCCTTGCACCCATACGGTGCTGTCGGTGACTGTGGGACGTGGCTAGCCCCAGTGGTGCACCCGGTGTGGGTGTCCCCAAAACACTCTCTGGTGGCAGGTGTAGGGTCTAGGGTCTAGGGTCTAGGGTTTGCGCCCTGGTGGTGGTGTCTGGACTGGTGACTCTGCCCTTTGCTGCGGCCCTCCCACTGATGCTGCTGCCGCTGATCACGCTGTGGCTAGCCCGAGTGGTTCGCCCAGTGTGGGGTGCCGCCACCCGAGACAGTGGTTGCGGGTGTGGCTGGCGAGGAGCGTGCGCTGTATGGGTTGAAGAGCACCTTGCCGTTCACTGACAGGGCAGCCTCCAGGTCGGCCTTGTCTTGCCTGTGGGGGGGACGGATGGGGACGGTGTTGGTGGGCGGGTGGTGGTGGGCGAGAAGTGGGCAATGGAGGGTGGGGGGACAGTGGGCCATGGATGGTGGTGCTTCTGTGGTGTGTGTGCGGGGTAGCAGCTGGCCCAACCTCCTCCATTCCCCATGCCACCATGGTAGGTGAGCCACCCACCTTGGCCCCACCCCACCAGAGCCCCTCAGACCCCTTGAGGGTCAGCTCACCATTCCCTGCCCTCGCCCCGTGGTACATACAACAAATACACCCGTGCACAATAAGATCCCTCTCCTACACCCCACCCCACCCCGCCCCACCCCACCCATCGCCCTGCCGCCTCACCCCTCACCTGGGCTGCTCCACCTGCTCGTTGTACAGTAGTCCACACATACCTGTTAAGGGTTTAGCCCTACACCCTACACCCTAACCCCTAACCCCTAAACCCTCACCTGAGCTGCTCCACCTGCTCGTTGTAGTCGGCCTGCTTCTCCACCGCGCGTATGAGTGCCCGCTTGGTCTTGAGGTAGTCGCCCTGGGTCTCAGCAAGGGCGATCTTGGCCTGAACCAGACCCTCGCGCAAAGAGTCGTTCTCGTCCCGCAGCTTCGAGGCCTGGGTGCAGGGGAGGGATGGGTCAGTCAGGTGCAGCGCAGGTGATAAACCCTAGATGAATGCCCTAAACCCTAGGACAAGCAGGGAGTCGTTCTTGTCCCGCAGCTTAAGAGGTCTGCTCAGGCAACCCACCCACCCACCCTCCCACCTCAATCTCCTCCTCCCATAGTCCCGCCACCACATCATCACAAACCCTATATCCTACAGCCCCTCCCATCTTAATCTCCTCCTCTCCCGGCCCCGCCACCACATCATCAAAAACCCTGCACTTCTTACTCTAACACTAAACCCCACCCCCCCTCCCACCTCGATCTCCTCCTCCCCCAGCCCCGCCACCACATCGCCATAAACCCTAAACTTAAGACTCTAAACCCTAAGCCCAAACACCCCCTCCCACCTCGATCTCCTCCTCTCCCAGCCCCGCCACCACATCATCATCCACAGACAGCAGGCGCAGGAGTGAGCCGCGCGCATCCTCGGGCAGGGCAGCCGCCACGCCGCTGTCACTCAGCCGGGAACCAACCAGGTGCAAGCGATCCTGCGGGGAATGAGGGATGAGGGGTGGGTGGGTGGTGCAGGCAAGTGTGTGCGCGTAGGCTTCACAGCTCAGAGTCTAGGGTTTCTTAGTGCTCCCCTGTGGCACACCCCGCAGCGGACCCACTGCGCAGCTCCTTCCTCCCCAAAACCCCACCCAATACCACACCCACAAGCCGCCCTATCAGCTACATCCCTCGCCACAAACCCTAATGCATCCTACCCAACCGCAGCTGCGTGGCCGCCTTGCGGTGCTTGTCCCTGCCCTTCCTTCCTAACCAGATCCCTATCCAAACCCTACAAAACTCTACCAAAACCCTACCAAACCCCGACCACCCACCCGCAGCTGCGTGGCCGCCTTGCGGTGCTTGTCCCTGCCCTCCTCAGCAGCCGCCAGGCGCGCCTCGGCAGCCGCCAGCCGCTGCGCAAGGACGCCCTCACTCACACCCATGCCCATGCTTGCGCCCTTGCCGGCGCCGCCAGCATTGTTGCCGCGCTTGGATGTGGGCACTCGGGCTGCGGCAACAGCGCGGGCCAGCTCCTCCTCCAGCTCGGCCTTTTCCTGCAAGCATAGGGAGGTGGGGTTATGGGACAGGTTTTGGGGCATGATCCAATGTGGCCAGAGCCATTATCCTGCACAGCGCAGGGAGGGTCTGGTAGGGTTTGTGGCAATGTTGCCAGTTTGGATGTGGGGTCAGGAGCTGCGGCCACTGTTCAAGCCAGCCGATTTCAAATGCAGATTCAGCTGCAGATTCAGATTCAAGTCTGCTAGATCACAACTCACCTGGTCGGCCTGCCCCAGCGCCACCTGCACTTCCCTATCTGCTCCTCAACAAAGGGCCAATGCAATAAAAATCAAATTCAAATTTCAAATTCCAAGGTAATTTCCAAGATTGCCACCCCACCTGGTCCGCCTGCGCCAGCGCCACCTGCATCTTGCCTATCTGCTCCTCTGCCAGGGTCAGGCGCAGGTCAGCGGTGGCCAGGCGGTGCTGCAGGTCAGAGGGGGCGGTGCGCTGCGGCAAGGGGGGGAGGGAGGGGGAGTGAGAGGGGAGGGGGGAGTGGAGTGAGGCGGTGCTGCAGGTAGGAGGGGGCAGTGCGCTGCGGGCAAGGGGGGAGAGGGAGGGGACTTAAGAGGGGAGGGGGAGGGGGAGTGATGTAGCAGGTCGAATGGGGCAGTGCGCTGCAAGGGCGGGAAAGGAGGGGGAGGAGGGAGGAAGTGAGGCAGTGCGGTGGGTGTAAGAAGGTGGCCCGCTACAGTCGGGGAGGGCGTGGAACATGGGTTTAGGGTTTAGGGTTTGGTGTGGAACATGCCCTGTGGCTGCGGTGCAATAAGAGGGATGGTGGAGCAGGGGTATGTGGAGGGATTATGCCGTCATAACCATTACGGTGTGTACTGTCTAATGTATCATGCTCTCACATTAACTAGGGTTTTCTCACCTCCATGTGCTGCTCCCATTGCGCCTGCACCTCCCCTTTTTGTGCAGTGATGCCCGCCACCTGTGCATCCAGCTCTGCATCCAGCAAGCTGCTGGTGGCACTGCGGGAATGGGTTAAGGGGGTCAGGGCGCAACCGTAAAACCCTAAAGCTACAGCAAATGCTACCTGTTGTTTAGGGTTCAGAGTCTGAGGTCATGCCCAGCCATGCAGCCCCGCCAGCTGTTCTGCCACAGCGGCAGCCGCCATGCTACTTGGCGTTGAGGGTTAACATGGTGGGATTTTTCAGCCGCTCCCAATCCCACCTGCTGTTCCGCAACCGGTCCATGCAAAGTGGCGTGTAGTATTTAGGGTTCAGGGACTTGATCTTAGGGTGTTTCACTCCCCCGCAGCCCCACCTGCTGTTCCGCGAAAGGTCCATGCTGGCAGCACCCACCGCCCTCCCCGTCTCCTCGTCAATAGTATACTTTCCTGACCCAGAGTCGGTGGCCGGTGAGCCGTCAGCGCCCGCCCCACCCCCCACAGCCCCCACGTAGCCCACCCCGGGTGCCGCCAGGCGCGGCGCGGGTGTGGCCACCTCCTGACTGACACCTGGCGCATTGCCACGTGGCAGCCCCTGGTCGACCTCCCCTACTGACCCCACCCCTGGCTGCGAGGCTGGCTCAAGTGACACACTTGCCCCTTCGCTGAAGACTGGCCGCATGGGGTCTAGAGGCTGCTCCCTGTATGCAAGTGCTCCTTCAGCCGATGCGCTGTCCAAGGTTCGCAGCAGGTACTCCGAAGGCCCTTCCATAAAGACCTTGTCCCCATCCCCATCCCCATCCCCATCCTCAGCGGCAGCCGATGCCGATGCTGGGCTAGGTACAGGTTTTCCTTGGGGCCGGGTTGATGCGGCCCGATCCCGGGAAAACCCTTGCTGAGGTTCTTGCCTCGCCTTGGCGTAGGCTGCGCCAGCTGCTGCGTATGCATTCAACCCGGAGGGTGATTGGCCCACAGGCAGTGGTGGTGGTGAGGCGCCTGGCTGGTCGAACACCCCAGCTGCTGAAGCATACCCTACACTGCTGCTGGCGACCTCCCCGTTACCGCCCCCCACCCCTGGCGCTGAGGGTTGCCCTGCCTCCGCACCAGAGGGTACTTGGCCCATGGATCCTGTCCCTGGATGGGAAAACGCCCCAGCTGCTGAGTCATACCCAACAGCACCGCTGGCGACCTCCCCATTGCCACCACTACTGTGACCGCCACCTGGCGAGGCCTGCTCTGGCAGGGGTAGCGCACCGCCCCGGCTGAACGCGGCAGATGCAGAAAGAAAATCTGGCGCCTCCCCAGCCACCTCCCCTTGTCCGTCCCCATGCAGATATCCCCCTTGGACCTCTCCGCCACCTCCGCCCCTGGCCTCTCCCTCCCAGATTTGATGCCCACCACCGCCCTCTTCCCCTCTACCGCCCCGCGCCGCCGCCGCCGCCGCCGCGCCGGCAAACCCCATCCCCTCATATGCCACCTCCCCATCCCCAGAACCGCCTGCGCCAGTCCCCAGGCCCACCGTCCCCCGCCCAGCCGAATGGGGATTTTGCGGCATGGGTGGGGTTTCGCCTGCGCTCGCTGACTCATACCCGACCACAGCAGTGCTGATGTGGATTGAGGATTGTGTGGCTTCGTGTGGGGGTGAGTCCCCAGGGGGGGATGATGACGAGGCGTCTGCGGGGAGGTTAGGGTTCCCGTGCAGGCTGCGCACGTTGGGGGTAGCCTGTGGGATTGCGCGCTCCTGCAATAGGGACACAAAAAGTGGGAACAGAGCCTGGGACATCAACATTTGGTGCTGGCTGCCCAGGTCAGGACCCCCTGTGGGGATGCAATCGCGTGCAACAGGGATAATAGGAGTGGGGTATGCGCCTCGAAATTTCTGATCCTGTGCTGGCTGCTCGGGGATGACAACCTGTGGAAATGGGGATAACAACCTGTGACAATGCCTGGCCCTGACGGCAGACTAGTCAATTGAGATCAACATCGATGCCGCTTTCAAGCGCAATGCTGCATGTCCACACACTGTGCCTGGTAATTTGAAGAGCAAACATAGCCTTTTAGGGCATACAGCTGAAACACTAACCTAAATGTTTTCATGTTTAAAGAGGTCTGACTTGGGTTGTGAATGTGAATGCACCACGCACCGCCATGCCAATGCCCCTGCTCTCAAAGTCGGCCACGGTCTCCCTCAGACCCTCAGCAACCTCAGGGGTGCCGGTGGAGGAGGCTGCGGGGGGGTTCCCCCACCCCCCACCTCCCACCGACCCGCTGGTGCTTGGTCGGCTGCTGATGCTGTCTGGGCCCACGTGCTTGAGGGTGAACATGTGCGCGCCTGGGGGAGGAGCGGGGATTAGGGTTTAGAGTTTAAGGTTTGGGGTTCAGGGTTTTGAGCTTGAAGGCTAACATGTGCACACCAACATCCCCTGCACCTCCCTTGCCTCCACCCTCTCAAAGGGTTGCATGCAGAGCACATGCATTTGATCAAGGCCGTGGGGACAACCCCCAAAACTACTGCATGCCAAAGTGAATGCTGGCCTTGTTGCTCTGCTCCCCACAACAAACTCCCCTCTCCCCCCTCTCACCCGCGTGTGCGTCCGCCCCCTGCACCGCCTGCCCGTTGTTTGAGTACACGCTGGCGCTGTTCCGCACTGCCAGCTGGAGCGAGTGCAGCTGCGCAGCAACCTCCACACGCGCACGCTGCTCAGCAGCCAGCTGCTCCTCCAAGCCCTGTGGTGGGGGTGGGTGGGGTTGGGCGGGTGATGGCAAGTGGTGAGGTTGCAGAGCGGTGGTGTTGGTGGGATGTGGTTGAGGATGGCAGTTGGTGGTGGTGGGTGGTGGGTGGTTCCAAAGTGCTGGTGGTGGGTGGTTTCAAAGTGCCAGGCTGTATGCGACATAGGGGATACAGTGCAAACCGCGTAGAGCGCAAACATGCACCACACATGTTACTGTTTTGCTTTAGAACCAGCACACAGCCACATTTACCCGTCCCCGCCTGTATCTTTCAGTTTAGGGTTATAAGTTTGGGTAAAACCCTAGGCAGCCACCTTCCCAACCTGTATCTTTGCCTCATACTCCTCCGCCTTGTTCTCCCTCCTCAGCCCCTCTATCTCCCCCCTGGCCTGTTCCACCTGGCTCGCCAGCTGGCGCCGCTCCTCAGCCCACGCCCGCGTGTCAGACTTGTACTTGCGCTCACGCTCAAACCACGCAGAGGGTTTAAGGTTCTCCAGCGCGGTCAGCTCCTGCGGAAAAGGGAGGCAACCATGCATTAGGGATTGGATTAAGCTGGGCAAACCACACAACAGGTTTTAGGTTCTCCAGCATGGTCAGCTCCTGCGGAAGGGTGAGACCCTGCGGGGTGCACCTTGGCTTGGCTAGGGTCTTGGTAGGGTGCCCAAGTAAATGTAAGGGTTTCAGATCCTGGGTGCCAACCCCACAGCACCAATTCTAACCATCAAACCCTACACCCCCATGCAAGCACACCCCTCCCCTCCTCACCTTTTGTTTTGCCACCACCTGGTTCTGCAGCGCCGCCACCAGCTTGCGAGCCAGCCCAGCAGCGGCAACCACCTCCCGTTCCCTCCCGTCACCCACACCCTACCACCATTTCATTGGCCATCCCCCCAGTTATGCAGGAAACCCCACCCCATTCCGCGACAGCACATGCGAGGCACCCCACCCCCCCTTTCCCTCAATCCAATCCCCTCCTCACCTTTTGTTTTGCCACCACCTGGTTCTGCAGCGCCGCCACCAGCTTGCGCGCCAGCCCTGCCGCAGCGACCACCTCCCGATCGAGGTCGGGGTCGCTGGCCAGGTCAGCTAGGCGAGACAGCACCTCACCCATCTCACTGTCTGTCATAGACGCATCCTCTGCAGGGGCAGGAGGGTTAGGGATTCAAAAAGCCAAAATCAGTCAAGTATGGCAACATTCTCAAACCGCTCTCCATGCTTTGCACACGCCAGGGTTTCAAATTTTGCATAAGGCTTTAAGCAGCCCTTTTCCAAGTTCCCAAAGTGCGTTTTCCCAGCTGAATATCCGGCCATTGGCTCACATACCGTCCAGCAGCGTGACCACAGCCCCCGCTCCCCGACTGCTGCTGCGCCTCAGCCCCTTCTCTCGCTTCATGTCGCGCTTCAAATCCCGCACGCTGGCCGCCAGCACTGCACAAGGGGTGTAGGGTGTAGGGTTGAGGGGAAGGGTATGACGGGGTGACAAGAGGATGGGTAGTGCACAAGGGCAATGGAACTGTGCTCGGACCAGTCAGGGCAGAGCTGAGCGCTATATGACACATCCCTAGTGGCCATAAATGGGGTAGAATGAGGAATGAACTCCCATTGGGCTACGAGTGGGAGGCACCCATGCCTTCATGACAGCAACTGCAGCATCCTTTAGCCGGAAGCTCTTGAGGTAAGCAGCAGCAAATGCCTCCATGCATTCTTACATGAACATGCATGCCTTCGTGTGTATACATTACATTGGCACCGCCACGTGCCAGCCTCTCGCATGCGTAGGCACATGTACACATGCATGCGCATTGGCGCATGTAGTTGCCATGCAGGTAGCCCTCCCCTCTCCATGCCTCACACCTTCATTGTACTCCTCGCTTGACCGCAGCTTCTCCCCTAGCTCCGCCACCTGGCGCCTTGCCTGTCCCAGTTCCGCGTCCAACTCCTCCCTTTCCAGGGCGGATGCGGCGGCGGCGGTGGCGGCGCCTAGCTCAACTGCTCCCGCCAGCCGCCTGAGTAAAATCACCAATTCAGGTATGTGCGGCATGCATCTGGAGCACAGGCAGGAGCTGCGTGTGGTAACCCGGAATGACCATGCCGCATAAGTTTCCTCAGAGCAAAGATGGTACAAAATATGCCAGAACAGGACTGCCTCGAGCCGGCGGTGCTGCGTGTGGTACCCCAGCAAGTGTGAATACAAACCTTTTACCTGTAGTGGGTTGCACTAAATCCCTGCCGAATGCCTACACACATCCGGCCAGCTCTGGTGGTCTACCAGGGATGTGAACTGCAGAGCATGTGCAGTTCATGCCTAGTACTTCGATGTGCTGATTCCACTAAGATTCTACCTACAGTACGCTGCACGGGTTTCTAGGGGTCTGCGCAGCTTCAATCGGCAGGAGTTGAGTGGGGTTTTCAAAACCCTGAAAAGTTGGAAAATGGATCCAGAATGAAGCCCTTGGCATGAAAATTTTATGCATAACACCATTGCGTCATGTACCATACAAAGCAATAAGGAATCCGCGCCTGCGCGCACACGCACCCTCCCAGCTCCGCTTCATTCCGCCATGCCTCGGCCTCTCGGGCGCCCTGCAGTAAGCGCTGGTGCTCCTGCACAAGGGGGAACATGCAGGGTTTAGGGAAACCCTCATTACAACCCTCATGTTTTAGACCCTGATGTATAAGCCACATGCGCTTATGTGTGGATGCAGCTGCAGGCCATGGTGCTCCTGCACAAAGAGGGACCATACATCTCGCCACAACTTTACCAAGGGCACCACATGTCACCCGTTAAGGGGGGACGAATCACAGGCAGGCAGAGCAGATGCGTGGCGGTTGCATCGACCCTATAACCCATCTTCGCAACCTATGCAGGGCAATCCCACCCACCAGGTGCCTTTGTACTGCTGCCGGCACACCTTGCGCCCACTATCCCCACCTTAATCCCCACCACCACCCCACCACCACCCCAGTCACCACCAGCATTATTGCCAATGCTTCGTATACCACAAAGGGTCGATCCCCCCCCCCACCACCGCTATTGCCACCCACCTCTTGCGCCGCCAAGAGCTGCTGCTCTATTGCCACCAACGCTCCTTGGACCCCATCCCCACCACCACCGCCGCCGCCACCACCACCCGCCGCTGCCTTCAGGCTTGCCACCGCCTCCGCCAGCCCAGCCAGCGGCGGGGCAGGTGGCTCATCCTGTGGCAAGGGGGCAATAATAAAACTTGAGGGACATAGCAGGAGGGGGATCGGGACGGTAGCTTGGATAAGACTAGAAGACCGTCCTGTTCTCCTTCTCTGATGGGGCTTAGAGCGCGCAATGGCCAGCGTGTGCAAGCAGTCGTGCCTCCCACGCGGTGCTAGTGCAAGCAGGGTTTGAGCTGTTGAGGGTTTGGACTGTTTAGGGTTTGGTGGTTTAGGGTTCAAGGTGAGTACCTGCTGCAGCTGACTCCTGCTGGGTGTGCTTTGGCTGAGTTATTGGTTAGGGTTTTTAGGGTTTGAAGTGCAGTGTGTAGGGTACATACCTGCTGTGCGGTGTTCATTGGTGCTTCCTCAGTGCATCAGCAGCGATGCCAGTGGTTGCCGCTGTGCAGCACATGACGCGGGTTGGACCCAGGTGGGGTCGAGCAGGTGATCGTGGTGGCCGCACGGTGCATGTGTGGGCTGTATGGCGCCCTGCTTCCCGGGCGCCAGGGCCAGTATTCAAGGCTGGAAGGGTCAAGGTAGTGGTGCCTGGCGCAGTGGGTGAGTCAGGGCGTGGTTGCGCATACACACACAGGTGAAGACGGGCCTACTGCATACGTGCTTTTTATGTGCGCGGTGTGGGGAAGTGGCTTGAGTGTGCACGACAATGACAAAATACATCGACTCCAGTGGGTGTGATGTCCCTTACGCCCTTGGCACATTGGTTAGGGAATTGTGGTACAAAAAAGCCAAGGTGCAACAACAGCACTCTGCTTGCTCTGCTAGACTGCCAGCAACACTTGGTGACAGCTGGACCTAAGACAGGAACAAGGGTGGCCAGGTACAGCAGGGATACTGTGGCAGAAAAAGAATTATCACCGCTGACTTTGCGGGTTGTCCCGTGTTTCGTTTATAAGCTGCACTGAACGTCACTGGGCATCGCCAAGGTAACATTGTGTCAGGCAAGTAGTTTAGAGCCATGACACAACTTGCCAACTAGGTGCTTGGTGTGCCAAATGTTGTTGCTGACGTGCAGTGCACTATGGATAGGTGTTCGAAAATAAAACTTCATACAACTACGATATAGGACCACCGCAGTCCAAGGGCCGAGGCCGAGGAGTGAACAGGCACCATGCGCACAGAGTGACATGCATGCATATTGACCACATACCTTGTACAGCGCTGTGGGCTTTCAAGCGAAGTATCTGCGCCTTTTTTATCGTATGTAGCCACGGCAGCTATGGCATGGTATGCAATCCATCCATGAAAAGCACCAGCTGTCGCTGTGTCACGTTTCTAGAGTCACCTTGTAGGTTAAACTCTTGTGCCTAAGCTCTCCGTGGGCTGCTGGGCATCGGCTCACAAAACGTCTCTTGCAGCTGCAGGAGTATGCAGCCGACACATTCTTGGCAGCAGCGACTCAACAGAATACCAGTCGTGCCAAAGTTCCTCCAAGCTTGGCAGCTGTGTTTGCTGTTTGAAAACGTGCCTAGGCGGGAAACTTTGGCGGGAACTTGCAACCGACCCAAACTTGCAACAACAAGGTTCAGTGAAGCCGTGGTAGCATCAATAGATAATCAACCTCTTTGTTCACTTGATAGGCATCATCTCTTGGGACTGGCGTTGACATCGTGGGCGGTTTACACATACTTATTTAATTCATATTGATATTTGGCCAAAATCCACTTCGTGCAACTGAATGTGGTCCCACTGCAACGAAGCTTGACCCGTCCCAGACAGAGAGAAGTTGTGGAGTGCTCAAAGCTAAAATATAGGGACACCCTTGCATGTCATTGTTTTAACAAGAGAAAAATCAACCGTTGCAACCCTGTAGGCAAAACCCAAAACCCTACTGAATTTACCCTACATGGGAACCAATGGTTCCAATGGGAACTTCAAAAGCCACTTCTGAGCATGTGTGTATGTGCTGGTTGTAAAAATCGCCCTGAATTTGGGATCAAGACTCTGCGCAGCTGCGATCAAAACTCAGCTGAGTTTGCAATGGACTGTCCAAGTTCATGCCAAAAGCGTGCCCATTTTAAAAGTGTTCAAATTGCTTGTACCATGGCACTGCCTCTCAGGGCCCTTGTTGCTAATGCCATTCTAGGGCCTGCCCATTTTGGGTCCATTTCAATAAACCTGATGCTGGGCCAGGCACTGCATTGGGAGGCTGCTAACATAAGCAATCATGCATTGCTTTGTTGGCGCCAGGTGTTCCTGAGTCTGACCATCCGCAAAGATTGGCATTGCTACAATGCTTGCAACACAGTCTGCTGATGCTGGACAAATCTGGTTCATCAGTATTTGGCGCACAACATTATACTTCATTTATCACAAATGCAGAGCAAGATTTGCATACCACCTTGCAACCATTTTGAAAGCATTGCCAGGCCAAAACGAGCGAGCTTCATCAATTCGTGCACACTAACCTGTGCCACATTGGACTGTCAATCCAGCAGTATGTTATAAGGTTCTCTTACTGAGCCCCAAAAAAGAAGAGGAAAGGAGAGAAAATACATCACGACGATGCCTAAAAGCGAGCGTAGAGCATTTGAACTACCTTCTCAGTCCAGGCCTTTCCCTCTGGGAAAACGACGCTGATCAGAAATTGAACCAAATTTTAGAGCATTTGCAGGCTTTTCCTTTTGAAAAGTGTCAGTGTCTTATTCACTAATCGCAATAAGGTTACGCTTATTGCGTAACGAAGCATAACCAATCCTTGCGCCGCTGATGATTAAGATTAGAAGCGATCATACAGCACCTGCACCTGCTCCTCCAGGCTTTTCCCTCTGAAGAAATTTGCCTCAGCCCGTCGCACAGCCAGCCCCGTGTGCACCAGCGGGGCACCAAATACCTCAGAGAGCAAGCCCTGGAACACTGCGCACACCAGTGTCCTTGTTAGTTAGTTAGTTAGTTAGTTACATGCATACACCAGTGTCCTTGTGAGAGGGAGGTATGGGTTGATGGGAGAATAAATCATGGGTATCTGAAAAGGGAGATCCATGCATTTGTTAGGGGTAAAATCCGCCTCAGCCGCCCAACGCACAGCCAGCCATGAATGCACCAGTGGAGCGCCAAACACTTCAGACAGCAAGCCCTGGAACACTGCGCACACCACATGCACTTGCAGTCAGGAGGTATACATTTCCCATGTGGCAAATGCACTTGTATGGGTAGACAGGGAAGACCACATGCACCTGTATGGGTGCTTGCGGGTACTTAAAAGGGCAATCGGGATGCAGTTGTGAGGGGAAACTACGTGTGCATACAAACAACTCCCATGAAAATAACGTAATAGAGTACATTAAAATAATAGTAATTTTTTTATTATCAGATCTCAGAACCACCCGCACTTGCAAGGGTACATTGGAACTCAGCACCTGCGCTCCCTTGACCATGCCGCTACCTTTGCACCCCTCCCGCCTGTATCCCCTACAAATACAGCTATTGTAGGTTCCCACCCCCACCTGTGTCGCCTTCAAATGCCAGTATTGCAGCATCTAAGCTGTCTGGCAGGCGTTCGAGTCCAGCCTCTGCCAGCTGGCAGGCGCTGAGGGCACCAGGGTCGAACTGTGTGAAGAGGGTTAGGAATAAGGGTTTAGGGTCAGGGTTCATGCGCTAGAGTCCGGTTTCTGCCAGCTGGCAGGCACAGAGGGCACCTGGGTTGAATTGCATGCAACTTTCAAGCATTTGACAAGTAATGGCTTTGCTGCACTGGACAATAGTGGCGCATATGAAGTTCTAGGCTTAGAGTTTAGGTTTTTGAGCGCCTCGCCTGCAGTGCACTGGGGGTGGTAGCTGCCTGTGGTGCATGTTGCCGTTTATCCCAGCCATAAGGGTCTTACTGCCACAGGTTTGGGGTTTTAGGGTTCAGAGTCATCACCTGCACTGGGGGCGGCAGCTGCCTGTGGTGGATGATGCCGTTCATTCCCGCCATGATGCAGGGTTTTTGTCCCAGTTTTAGGATTTTATGGTTTCCAGGCGCCTCACCTGCACTGAGGGTGGTAGCTGCCTGTGGTTAATAATGCCGCACATCCCCGCCATGATGAGGGCCGCCAGTGCCATGTGGGGGTTGGCGGTAGCATCAGCAGCCTGCATGGGGGAGATGAAAAAGGAGGTGAAGGGGAGTGGAAGCGGGGAGCAGATGCACAGCAGGACCACGGAATTATTAGCCAACAAATTACATGCCCTCCCCATTCCCCGCCTCCCCTGCTCTCTTCCCTATTTTTATGGGTTGCCAGTAACAAACCCTAAACCCTAGACCCTCACCTAGGGCTCCACATTGGTGAAGGTTGGGTCTCCCCCCCTTTGTGCACAACCGCACCAGCACCTCCCTGTTTGTTCACCCCCCACACCTTGAAGGCCCCACTCCAGGTAGAGGGGGCTATCCTGCGGAAGGTGCTTGCCCAGAGCAAACCCTAAAGTTTAGGGCATAAAACCTTAGCCTCATAAAACCCTGGGCCCTCACCTTGAGCTCCACATTGGTGAAGCTGGGGTCCCCTCCCCTCGTGCATAACCGCACCGGCGCCTCCCTGTTATTCACCCCCCACATCTTGAAGGCCCCGCTCCACGTAGAGGGGGCTAGCCTGTGGAAGCTGTTTGCGCAGGGGGTGGTAAAGAGCAGGAGGGAGGGGAGGTGGTGGAGCACTCCTGCTGTGAAGTGCTCGGCTGTGTGGGTCATGCCATGGGGCCCGGGGCCAGAGGCAAAGAGAGATTGGCCGTCCTGTGGGGTTTGCGGTACGGTTTTAGCTAGGGTATCAGGGTGGTTGAATGTACGCCATTTGGGTGTTTGCGCAGGGGGTAGTAACAGATCAAGGGGTTCAGGGTTTTGGCTGTTGAGTTTGAACGGATGTCGAGCTTTGGGGTTTGCTCACCCGTCAGGCGTTGAAGAGTAGTATCAAGTTTGCACACCTGCCAGATGCTGAAGTGTATGTGCGCCCCGCTCCCCGCCTGCTGTGGCAACACCTTGGGAAGGAAGCAGGCTGTGTAACCTTCCCGTTGCGCCACACACCGTATCATCTCCCTTGTGATCGACACATTATCTGCAGCCTGCACCCCACCTGTGAGCAGTAGGCATGTTAGTTGATCATTATTAGTGTCAATGAAAACAAAAGGACACAAGAGTGCACACTTTGTGCAGTCTATATTTATCCATCCATTTTTTATATGCATCGCCTCACTTGTCATGGGGACGCCATTGGCACTGAGCAGCTCTGCTGTGAGGAATATCGTAGCCAAGCAACAGGTAAAATGATGATATTCAACGCCAACAGGGAGCAGATTACTACAATATTATACTATAATACTACTATTCAAGTAGTTGTACTTGATACAACACAAGTAAGTTTGCAAGAAGAGGAGGTGCGTTTCAAGTTACTGTAGTACCTGCATGTCCAGTGACAATCTCAAACTGGCCCGGTGCTGACTCCCCGTGAAATTGTTCCACCTGGATGCCCATGGCGTGTAGGGCGTGCACCATCTGATCAAGCACTGCGCATGGGTGGGGGAAAAGGTGTGGATGGTGGGGTCGGGGAGTGGGGTGGGTGGCTGTGGGCATGCACCATCAGTCAAAGACAGCACACTGGTGAGAGGCAAGGAATGGAAGGAATTGCATAGGTAGCGGGGAGGCATGGATGCGATCGGTGCAAAGCAGGACGCACAAAGCATTGATCGCCATGCTGTTCGGTGAAAAGGCACCTTAAAGGTGTAGGGTTCGGGATTTTGGATTTGGAAGCAAACAGCATCATCCCAGCGCTGCCATCAAAATGCCGGTGATTGGCAGTACAGACACATTTATACCTAACCACGCGCGCCAGTCAACAAGATTGGAAAGGCTGGTCCTCTCTCATCACCATAAACTCCAATTAACCCCCGTATATTGTGGAAGGTTTGGTGCCAAGGGTTAGGGTTTTGTCTGGGGGTTTTGTGGCCGGGTCAAGGTTCAGAAAGCGTACATTCAGCTCTGCCATCAAATGCCGACGACTGGCAATACACAGAAGCATCCGCGCACGCCGGTTGGCTGGAGTGGAAATGCTGGTCCCTTTTCAGCAGAATGAATTCCGATTCAAATCCAAATTTGAACTCCAGGCCGTGCCCAACGTGTGCGTATTCCAAAACCCTTGTTAGGGTTGCTCGGGGGCACTGATCCCACAGGGTGCCTGCGGAAGGGGGGCGAAGGGGGAAAACGTATACTTATTTTGTGGTTTTGGGGGCAACCAACTGATGGTGGTCATGTCAAAATGCAAGCGCATCGCCCCGGCGAGGCTCGCCAGGCGGTGCAGTGCACACAAAACTACCAGAGACAAATTTCTTTTGGGAAAATAGAAAAGGATTTCTACCCACCTGGCACAGGAGAGTGCATGCCTGCAATGGCCAGCGCATGCGTGGGGTACCAGGGCAGGCGCCTGAGTGTGGCCACATCTGGAATAATGCGCACTTCACTGGTGGGATCAAAACGCTGTTTGGTGTGCACACAATTACCCGGGACAAAGAATGAAATTTTCTGTTCCTGCTGCATGTCTAGAAATTTGTTTCTACCAACCTGGCTCTGGCGAGTGCATGGCCACCATGGCCAGCGCATGCGTGGGGTACCAGGGCAGGCGCCTGAGTGTGGCCATGTCTGGAATGATGCGCACTTCACCAGTGGGGGTCAGCCCGCTCCCCGGTGCACACACGTCGCCCCAGCACTGGAGCGCCATGCTGCACTCGATGAGCCCCAGGCCCCATTGCTGTGCGGCTTCAAGCCTGGCTACGGGGATGACCCTGCAAGGTAGTTAGTTAGTAAGTTAGTTACATGCATTCCAGCAATACAGCCAGACTAGAAGTCAGTCTTGCACATGCGGCGCCACGCAGCTCTTTCCTGGCACTGTTTGAACCACTTATTGAACCCACGCGACTTGAGGTCCTGCTGCAAGGTAGAATGCGCCTTTTGCCTTTTCAAACCAGGGTTCCTCCTCCAGAAGATTTACGAGACTGCAGCCTGCCTGGTTGAGATGGTTTGCATACCATGCAGCGTGTGCAATGAGAGGGAGTGGTGTTGCAATGGCAGTGGTGACGCTTTTTAGGGTTTAGGGTTGGCACATGGGCGTATGTCGGGGGTCGAGTGCGTGTGTGCGTGCGCCTATAGGTCGTGCGCGGGGGGGAGGAGAAGCGTGGGGGAGGAGAAGCGGGGGAGGGTCCGTGTGCTTGCCTGCATCGCCTGACTCCCGCAGCATCAACCCACATGAGCCGCACAAACTCCACGCCCTCTGCGCACCCACACCCACACATAATCAGCACCCTCTCCTGAAACCCTAAACCCTAATCACACACTCGACCACCACTCTCATCATGGTGGGAATCCCATCAACCCCACACAAGCACCCCCACTTTTCTTCGTCTTCCCCTGCCACCCACCCACCATATCTTACAAAGACACTCGCCGCCCATGACCACACCACCACCACTACCACACACACGTACACAACTGCCTCCCTATGCCCTATCGCACCCATATACTCGCTCCTCCATTAACCCGCCACCCCAACATGAGTTGAACACCTCCTGCAACAAGTAATACGCGTGCATATGTATGGGGGCGTTCTATTATTTCTCCTTTCCTCTCACACGCATGCATGCATGCATTGTGTGTCATCCCAAAACGGGCTGCCAGCCCGTCCGTTTAAGAGGGTTAAAAGGTGCTTGTCAGCGTTACCTAGCTCAGGGTTTGATTTTGCGCCACGTTTCTTCCGCGCGTGACCCACAGCGCCTGTCATGGTGCACGGTCACTGGTTAGGGTAATACCACCATCCGCCCAGCAAGTTGGCAACCCAAGAATCACACGGAACAGGCAACCTTTTGCTGTTGTAGCCACGACGGAATTCAAATAGGCAAGGTACGTTCTGAGGGCGTGAAGTAAACCGAGGAAGAGTGTCCGAGCTAGGGGCTGAATAACAGAATAACAGAATAATGATGAAAAAGCCCGCCGCAGTCCGCAGTCCGCAGTCCGCAGCTAGGGGCTGGAGTACCTGGGGCAGCGACCCAACGGGTGTGTTTTTATTTACCCCTTGAATGCTTGACAGCGCAACCAAAACGCACTTTCTCCTTCTTATTGCAATTGCAACGCACGAACAGTCACTTTTGGCTCCAGGCATTCACAGGACCCTCCGTTGTGCTTTGACCTTCACCACTTGTACACTTGGGTAGTGGGTCCATCTGTTTTCCAAACCCCGCCAAAGTTACCACCCACCATGGCTGGTGGAGGGGTGGCGGAGCCCCTTCTGGGGGCGGAGGTGGAGGAGGGTTGCGAAGGGGGCGTCTGATCCAGGCCGCCGCGTGTAGCGGCGGTACCAGCGGCTGCGGAGCACGGGGAAGATGAGGTGGAGGATGGGGCACCAGACCTCCATGGCATCCTCGCTTCGGTGTTCACGCTGTTGGTGTCGCTACCCGCGCTGGGTAAGGAGTAAAGAAACGTCTTCCTGGGAAAGTTGTGGTGGTTTTGGTAGACTTGGACTGTGGTGGTTTTGTTTTAATGAAATTGCAGGTGTGCATTGTGCTGGGCACGTTCATGTGCCATAAGGTGCATGTTATAAGGTTGTTGTGGGGTGTTGATATAGAACGGGGGTTGGTGCAATAGGTGCATTGGTTCCAAGGCCCCTTGGCAGTGTTTAGCTGCCCTTCCTATTAAGTGTGTGCCCTTCCTCTATGTGCACTTCCCCCCTTGCTTGTGCCTCTCCCTTGTGTGTACGCCTCCCCGATGTGTGATGGCCCCCCTTCCAAGACCCCTTGGATATCAACTGACCGCCGCCACCTCCACCCACCCACCTTGTGTGCCCCTGCAGTTGGCTCCTGATGCTGGCCGCTCCTGCTGGCAGGTGAGACACAGGCAGGGTTTAGGGCACCTTTAGGGTTTACCAGAGTCATGAGGCAGCCAAGCTTGTTGGACCCTAAACCCTACCGCAGTGGTCGTTGTCTCAG
The DNA here is from genome assembly GCA_032358255.1 of Heterotrichella gracilis. Lineage (NCBI taxonomy): Eukaryota > Xanthophyceae > Tribonematales > Xanthonemataceae > Heterotrichella > Heterotrichella gracilis. Next base: position 93,068 of record JAULBX010001226.1, read on the forward strand.
GTTTCAGTGTTGCAAGGAACTTGACTCTCTTTAGCCCAAATGAACTTATTACAGAATGCACACCTTGTTTTGCAATTCGTGTTACCATCACCTCATCGATAGAACCCCGACTGTTTACCACCATGCTTATTAAATGCTGCACGTGCACACCCTTGTAGGGTTTCGCTGGAAGTCCTCGTGCGACTGCTATCATGGTCGCGAGCGGCACCAGGCGTGAAATTTCCTGGCAAACCCTAGCAGGGCTTTGATGTGAGATTGTGTGTGCACCCTTGCAGGGTTCGCTGGAATCACTGCAACGGCAGGGGCAAAAGCATTCGCACACGACATCAGCTGGGGGATTGACCTGGCAGCGCTGACCAATGTTGCCCAATACACGTGGTGGAAGGTGGCCGAGCGCAAGTGAGTCCCTGAGTGCATCCACTATTGTTGCTCTTGCATGCAATCTGGCAATCCCAGTTGATTACAGTAAAGAAAGTATCAAGGGGGAACTCAACGTATGTGACTTTTTCTTCTCCTTATCTGGTGCTGGCATGGATTGTGACCCTAACCCTAAACCCTAAACCGTAAACACCTTTTGTGCACATGGGGAGTCACCTCCAGCGTTACCTCCCCTTGTACCTGGTGCTGGCATCCATTGTGAGGCCAATCCTAAACCCTAAACCCTGAATCCTACACCCTAAACCCCTTGCTTGTGTGCGCAGGGGGAGTCACTTTCAGCGCTACCTCCCCTTGTGCCTGGTGCTGGCATCCATCCCCCTCATCATGGCAGACCCAACACGACATGTGTTGCAAGGTGAGACGCAGGCCCTGGGGTTTAGGGTTTTAGGGTTAAATGTTTGACGTGCTGCAAGGTCAGCAGGAGGCCCCAGGGTTTAGGGAGGGGGCTCTGCGCCTGGTGTTGTGTATATGACCGTTTAGAGTTCGGATTGTCTGCAGGTTTGTTATGTGTATAAGAATATACATGGTGTGCTTGCATAATACATGAGGCTTTGTGCATGTATTTGTTGCTATTCCCGCCTTCAGGTGGTTGTCGTGCAAATGTGAAAACCAGCCACATCGCCACATGCAGCCTTCGTTGTCTTCTGCTCTCTTCTTTCAGACGCAGAATCTTCCCCCTACTGCTGCAGATTCCGACATCTGGCCTGCCCCCTCCTCCAGCATGTACATTGGGGGTGATTGTGATCCCCAGGGCCTGAAGGGCTTCCTGTGCCTCACCTTGGTGGGGTGGCTGTTCACCATTGTGTTCACCTACACAGGGTTTGGCCTGCTGCTGACAGGTGCGACACCCTAGCTGGAAAAACGATAATAGAAACCCCTTGCTAAACATCAATGCCCCAAACAGTCATGCTCTCTCTCAAGCCTGGGATTTGAACTACCACCTTGCATCTTGCAAAATGATCACTGGCCAAAATTTTCCTTGGGCATGGAAATGAATCTCAAGTCCACCGAAATCTTACAATCATGCAAGCCGGATTCTGCCCTCAATCGGTGTATGATTCTGAGCTCAATGTCGGTCGCAGGTGTGGTGATTGGTGCGGGTGTGCCTGGCAAGGTGCGCAAGGCCTGGAGGGACCTGCGTCGCGCTCGCCGCCGCAGCCCACCATCCGCTGTGTAGCCAAGGGGTACAAGAGTACAGCTTGGAAATGTCACGCGGAGGGCAGATCTGTCTGGGATCAGCAGGCCATGTCTGACATTCGCAAGCACAATTCCAGATGGATACATCTTCTGTACCCTTGGGTGAACGTGGACCAGGGTGATATGAAGGGGAGGGGAGGGACCCACATGGGAGGGTTTCAGCGGGCAGCCGGTGCACCAGCCCTTGTCGAGGCATGCGCGTGCACATGACGCGAAGGCGCCAAATCCAGGCTCCCCTGGCAGCGCCTCTGCTGATCCGCCACGCAGCATGCTCTCGATCATCGACTGGTGCATGCGGTCTGCCGGGAAACCGCCCAACTTTTTGTACCATAGCATGTAGCAAGTATGCGTGTTTGAAAATCGTCAAGTCATAGAGTCTGCAATCTAATGCAAGTTTGTAGGTTTGTGTGCATTGGCCACCTTATGGAGGCTTGTTGCAGTTGCTGACATTCTGTGTCTGTGTGTAGATTGTGGCACCCTTTCTGGGTGAATTATGGCTGCGCCTTATCAATTACAACGCCTTGTGAATCATTCACGTTAATGTGCACACTTGCCAGGTGGCTCATATGAAATTATGGAGCAACCAAGATTATTCACCCGCCTAGACCTGTACTTTATTAATTAATCCGTGAAGTTGGGGATCAGGCATGCAATGCCTTGCGCAATTAATGAAAAGGTTAGACTCAGTGTTTGTAAGCACTGTCAGTATTATGGCATTGTTGAAGTCTCGCTAGTTACTAGTTGGGCTTCCATTGTAAGGCCTTTTGCAACCTTTATGGATACTTCCTCTGAGGTGGATCGAAGCAGCTAAGCCGTCCCAATTGTACTAGAAGTCTCCAGCTCCGATGGGCATTTTGCAGACAATATATTTGGTGACTCACATGGGTGAAAGAAGAAGAAAGAAAGAAAGGGAACGCAGAGGCGTAGTTAGGGGGCCACTGGGTGCGAGACCCATGTGGTCCCGCATAACCCTCAGTACCCCGCCGCTTTGAAAGGCTTTGGTCAATGCAATGTACCACTGCAAAACTGGCCCATCCGAATGCTGTGGTTGAAACCACAGCAACCAAGCATGCCAGTGCCATAAAAGAGCCAATTGGATACAAGTATAATCTCAACGGGAGGTGTAATCTCGACGGGCCCTGGGATCCAACAAGGCAGTTGTGGGGAGGCCTTCATGTAACATGTTGTGAAATTTTAGGGTTTATTAAAGAGACCTATCCATACACATTCTGCCAAAGCTATGCTGCTTTCAGTGGAACCCATGCCAATCATCCAGCCTCCTTGCATGGGCGGCAGCACAAGCGGTACCTTTGGGGCCCCTTGCACCGTACAAACCCTAAACACAAGCTTGCTACTTCTCCATCTCAATCATCTGTTGCTGCCCTCGAATCTCACACCACCACGCTTCCAAACCTCCAACGCTATTGCCCCCCCGCCTTTGGAGTTTTCTTCTCCCCTTGCAGGGTCGGCTGCGTGGGCGGCGTGATCGGCCTCCCCTTGCCACCCTTCTCCGCCTTCTCCGCCTTCTCAACCCCCTGGAACACCTCGCTGTGCATCAAAATGTTCTCCCATTTGTCCGGCACCTTCACCGAGCCATCTGTCTCCAGGTAGTGGGGCGCAGCCGGCAACCCTAGGGTTCTCCACGTCGACCCCGCACGCTCAGCTTCCAGTAGCGCCTACAGGCAAGCCAGCAGGACCCTTAGCAAACCGTACATTATGAAAATGTGACTCGTAGAATTTTACACAATGCCTACGAGCGCTCAGCTACAAGTAACTTCTGTAGAGAGTCCATGCAACGCCAAGGTGAGGGTGACATGGATTCCCCAATACAGGCAGATCAGCATGCCTTCACTATCCACATGCCTTGCATAAGCCAGCCCAGCTTGTCCCCCTCCTTTGCGCGAGCTATGTGGCAACTATGCACTGATAATTGATAAGCTATGTTAGGAGTTGCATCACTACTTCATCATTACAGTGAGGCGCACCCCAGCACATGCAATGACACCCGTCCAGACTGGAATTGCGGACATCCTCATTCTTGCTTTCAAATATAAGACCAAGTGCATTCTTCTACTCACCGCCTTGTCGCTGCCTGCCCCAGATGCTCCCTTGCTAGGGTCAGGGGCAGCGCTGAAATCGACTGAACGGGAGGGGTCCGTTGGGTACAGCCGCTGGCAGGTGGTCATCAGCCGCTTGATGGCCTGTACACACAGGGAAGAGCTTGGAGTTCACAATAAATAATGTCGTTAGAATTCCATGAGTTCCAGCTACTGGCAGTATTAAATTGGATATGCACACTGGGAGTTAAGTGCAGGTCCAACAACAACAACCGTCCAGACATGGTGATAGGTGGACATACTGATGGGCAGATGGATTAGAAAGGCAGGTAAGTGGGTCCTGTTCACTGTCCATGAAACCTCGTACCCTCCACCGTCCATCCACAAGACCCTCCCCCAGCCTCACCTGCAGGTACTTCCGTGTTGCCTCATCTGTCATGATGTGTGATGTGCCCTTCACATTCATCGAGTGACTGATCTTCTCACGCGCCGAGCGGTCGTGGATGCCGATGGAGGTCACGCCGATGGGCCAGGGGGCGGTGCCTGCAGGTGGGTGGTACATGCAGCATTGACAAGAGTGCAAGGGGTGAAATGAGGGGATTTATGCCAATGGAAGCAACTTCCATGGGCCAGGAGAAGGTGCCTCTGGTTGGGAGTGACCGGCATTGATAAGTAGACAAGGGGCATGATGCAACCTCATTTAATTGGAATGGAATTTTAAATTTAAATAAAGAAACACTTTTATTGATAGTTTGTTAAAAGGACAACTGGTGTACTATTGCCCTCACCGATGCTCATCTTCATGTACACATCCGATGCCTGCAGGTAGTTCCTGTCCCTGATGGCCCCCACCATCAGCCACAGACCAGCCTTCACCTCGTCGCTCAGCGCGCGCTGCTGCAGCATGCGGAATAGCGGCTGGAAGAACGTCATGGTCTGCTCAAACAGCAGCTTGGCTTGCTGACCTGCGCAAGAGAGCCAGTGAGTTATGCACAAATCCTGTTAACCTGGGAGGCGCGCTGCACATCTGCCAGGAAATTATGGTGGTCCTAAAAGCTAAACCCTTGCTAGCTTGCGCTGCTGCAGCATGCCGAAAGCCTGTCCCAAACCCCACCTATGATTATCACCTGGCCCCAAGGCCGCCTGGCCCCCAGCTGTCGTGCCTCCAGATGTTGGCGCCTGAGGACTCACACCACATGCAGAAGGTAACTACTAACCCCAATCCAAACGCAAGCCTAAGAGCTTGCAGGTTCTGATTATGGTTATGGTCATACCTGGCCCCGAGGCGGCTATCTCCGGCTGTCGCGCGTCCAGATCGTGCCGCCAGTCCTCGCACCATGTGCGCAGGTACATGAGGATGCGCTCCACAACTAACACACATTGTTCACCAGCACCCCTGGTCTGCAGGGAACACCACATCCCAACGGAGTTTCAAGGGGTTTCAATCGTTCCCACCTGGCCCCGAGGCGGCTATCTCCGGCTGTCGCGCGTCCAGGTCGTGCCGCCAGTCCTCGCACCAGGTGCGCAGGTACATGAGGATGCGCTCCTCCACAGGCAGGTCCTGCATGCCCTGGCGCAGCTTCACGGCATCCGCGGCGCGCTGGAAGGTGGCCATCAGGTCCTGCATGCATTAAGGGTTTGGTTTAGGGTTTTGGAACTAGGGTGCTGGCCCAGCTTCACGGCATCAGCGGCGCGCTGGAAGGTGGCCATCAGGTCCTGCATCCGGGCAGGGTTTGGTTTAGGGACGAAGTTAGGTGGTCACGAACCCCGCATGCAATGTACATTAGGGTTTCAGGGCAGCACGGTGAGTTGCACCGGCTCATTATAGGAATATTTTGTATGCAACCCCACCCCACCCCACACCTGGTGCTTGTACCTAATTAAACTATGCCCCCATGTACATAACTACATAAGACCCCACCTGGTGTGCTAGGTCCTCGGCAGCCTCTACGCGGTATAGATTAGGGTTTGCAAAAGGGTACAGGTATGCTGTTGGGTTAGGGTTTTGGGTTAAGGTTTCTGGTTTGTGTAGGGCTGTTGTCCCCACCACCACACACTTGGTGCGCTTGGTCCTCAGCAGCCTCCTCGCTTTTTGGCTGCTCCTTCACCACCGCGGGCGAGGGAGGCGCCTTGGCCCGCGCGCGCTGCTCCTTCTGGATGGCCAGCAGCGTGTTGTCCTGCTGGCCCCCACCCGCGCTGTCATCAGCCAGCGTGAGGGCGGCGGACGCAGTGCGTAGCCTCATGACCCGGGCGGCGTCATCCTGCGTGGGGCGGGTGGGTAAGTGCTTTGGGTGTGTGGGTGTCGTGCCGAGACGCATGTGTGCGTGCTGTGGTCTCGTGTAAAGGCGATGATTAATTAGGGTATTAATAAGAATGTTAACAAGGAAAGGAATGCACCCAGGCATGGCAGCGATGACATGGGGGGTATTTATGATAACTTGCGTATTGTCTCGTGGTCTAGGGTGTATGGTTGCATGAAGCTTTGCGGTGCACTACTGCTGGTTTAGGGTCAGCGGCAGGGTTTTCCACGCACCTCCCCAAACAGCGTCGCTGGCTGCTGCAGCAGCCTCAGCCGCCGGATGACCTCCTCTCGCGATAGGCTGTCACGGGGGGATTCAGGTACCTGCAGGTAGGGACAGCATTTCATTCAAGAACCACTTCTCTAGGGGAGGGAACAGAATGTGCACACAACCCCTAAACCAGCGTGGTGACCTGCGAGTGGATATACGTAAACACACCGTGATCAGCAATTTCTATACCCTTTGTGCTTACTCATAATTTGCGGTGTAGGTAACATGTGCGCCTAGGTGGCATGCATCCGCCAACAGTGGCCACATGCCCGTGCAGTCCTGTCTCTCATTTCGCTGGCAAGCGCCAGACCACCATACAAACCCTAAGGGTGAGTTACCTGCTGCTCGTCCTCCCCCTTTCGCCTCCTTGCTGAGGCATCCTGGTCGGTCACGACCTTCCGCCGCAGCTCCTGTGGAGGGTGCGCACACGGCGTCAGGGTGCACATAGGTTTTAGTGTAGGGTTTGTGCTGTGGTTCAGGTGTTGGGTTTTTCGCCTGGCCTTAGGCATCGTACGTATGGTTTGTGCTTGGTAGGGCGCATATGGAGGGCAACTTGCTCATCTGGCTGTCCTGTTGATATTCATAGTTGCAAAACTACGCAACTTGCACCGATGCTTGTGCTCCTGCTCTGACAAATACTCCACCCTCGAGCCCACCTCGCCCGACCTTTGAAGTATGTGTAAGGTCTGAGAGCGGGTCCGAGATCAGAGATCAATTGAGGTGTCCCCTACAAGACCCCTACTGTCTCGCCAACAAGCATACCTTTAACAGTGCTTCCTATATGCATGCATATGCGCCTTTAAACAGTTCTGCCTCCTCCTCCCCTCTCAAATGCTCAAGCATTTCAAAACGCGGTTTCTCAGATGACCACTGTCCTGTCACACGCATGCCTACGAACCAACTTGTTTCCTCTGTGCATGCCCACTGTTTCCTATACGCGTGCATATGCACCTTTTGCTTATTCTCCTCCTCCTCCTCCTCACGCAGCTTCTTGAGTCTCGAGTCGACGATCTCGGAGCGCTTGACGTACTTCTTGCCGCCAAACTCCTCCGCTGCTGTCTTGCGTTTCTTCTCAAGCAACGCCTTCAAGCCATCCATCCCGGGCTTGCAACGGGTCGTGCCCACTATCGTACACTGAATAGAGTGAATAGATCCTAGTTGTGGCGGGCGGTTTCAGGGGCGGTGTGTGGTTTGGTGGGTGTTGTTAACCACACACCTGACGAGTACACGGCATACAAGGTGCCAGCAAAGCAGATGCAACCAATTGCAGCGACCACAGCCGTTTGCCTGCCCAAGTGCTTTCCTCCCGGTTGGAATATGAGCGGCATTACGAACAGAAGTGCGTAGGTAACACGTCAAAGCAGACGGCTGGCTGTTGCGCAGCAAAGAATGGGTGGCGAGGCTAGGAACTGCAGTCTTGTATTGGGACCACCACCCCTCGCCCACATGTTAAGTTTCCAAGACATGGGTTATATCCTCACATACACCTCGCCCTACTGCACTGATAGATTGTCGTCGCAGGCTTAGTACAGGAGCAAAACCAACCACCGCATAGAAGAACATCTGGCGTGGAGTCTGCCACACAGGTACGTGGAAAGAGGGAAAGACGGCATGGCTGTGGCCGAATATTCGACCGTGCGCACTCCTATCTCTTGGACAGTAAGGCTGCACGTAGCCTCGTTGATTGCAGCGCCTAATCCAACCGCTTCTCGAGTCAGCTTTCACTTGCTGGAGCTGCCAGTTTGCTCGTGGTGCTTTGGTGCTTATGCATGCGTCATATGCATGCATAGTGGGACCAGAAATCTGCAGATGGGCAGCCTCCAGACTTGACCACCAGCTTTGACCACCGTTGTCAACTGGAAACGGCTTAAAATGTTGCAAAGCAGTCTCCACTTGATACTCCCCCCGTAGTTCAACTGCTGATGCTGAACAAGTATCAAAGGTTGTTCAAAGGTGGCGAAGCCAAGTCACAGTGATGCACTGAACTCACGGGAGAAGTGGTGCTGGCTAACTCTTAAGCTAACGCAACGTGGTTATCATCCAGGTTGTATCTGCAAGTCATGAACCATTTAGTTGCACTGGTCTGTGCAGGGCTGACCACAGAGAGATCGCGCCACGCCTCAGCCGCAGCCTACAAGTAGCCCACAGCAGCAGCAGCATCCACCTAACACAGCACACAGCAGCTGCAGTTACGTTACACAGCAAAACAGCATCCACCACCCAGAGCGCATACAGCAACAAGGCATCCAGGACACAGCACGAAGCGCCTTGCGGGGTCCCCACAGCCATCAAAACCCTACACACCTCTCCACCGACCCACCCACATGCCAGCCAAACCACCCAACTCCCCAGCAACATAAGCCCCACACTACGCTCAGGATCCTGCACCAGCCGTCAAACCACTGCCCTGCGCAGGCCTGCAGCCTCGATGACACGCGCACAGACACACTCGGAGTCGGTGCGGTCTGTGGCATCAAGCGTGGGGGCGCTGTGCGATGGCCTGCCTCGCTACGCCACCGAACCGCCCGTGGAGGCGGTGGTGTTTGCATGGGGGGTTGGGGACGACGGCCAGCTGGTGAGTGGTTGGGATGGTGATTTTGGGCAGGGTTTATGTTGGACTTTAGGGGTCACTGGCAGGTTTTTGCCTGGGGCGTGGGGCAAGGCTAGTTGGTTGTGGGTCTGGGCAGGGTGTAGGTGTTTGCTTGGTGTGTTTGCAGGGCCGTGCCCTTAAGGTTGGATACCTACGTGACGCCACCACCAGTTCCCATGTACACCCTCTTGCAGGGTTTGGATGTGGATGCCTACGTGACGCTACCGGGCATTCGCATTATATCCCCCAACCCTAAACTGCAAACGATAAACCCTAAACCCTCCTGCAGGGTTTGGATATTGATGACTACGTGACCGCACCCAAGGTGGTGGAGGCCCTACTGGGCATCCGCATGCGTGGGAAGGAGTTTAGGAGCGAGCCCCTGGTAGGGTTTTGCAACGCTGGACCCTAAACCCTAACTACCAAATGCGCTAGAGGGTCATGCAAGGGAAGGTTTTCAGGAGCGAAACCCTGGTAGGGTTTTCAAACGCCAAACGGTCATCCCAAGCCCCCATTGAGGGTTCCTGGGTGGTGACGCCGGTGTCCTGGTCCATGTACTTGAATACAATGAATTTGTTCTACTGATAGTTCATTCATCATCATCACCACAATTAGGGTTCTTGCATGGTGCAGCAGGACGCATATACACAAGGGCAATAAGACAATACCATGTCCTATCTTTTCCTTATTACCTTTGGTTTACCTTGCAGTGTTGACGACGCCTGTGCTGCGATGCATCCCCTTTTGTATCCCTTTCCCTTGCCACTCCCTGATAACACACCCTACTGTGTGGCCGCCCATCATCATGAACCCCAAATAATAAACCCTAAAATACCTGCTACCTAACACTATCATCCCGTCCCTGCTCCACCTCTTGCAGGTGGCAGGCAGCCGCAACACCCTGGCGATAGATGCAGATGGACAGGTGGGATGCCCTAAACCCTTAACCTCAAACCTTGAAACCCAAAGCCCATTTATGTCTGAGCACAACTGATCCAGCTCTTATTCCAGCCTGCTCGCTGTGAATTCCACCCTTCAGTCTTTGGTCTGCTGGGTGGGGTCTTGATGTTACTGATCTTGATATTACTGATCACGGCTGATTGCAGGATCGCATGCATGACTGATGTAGCTCCCATCCCCCATTTCAGCCTGATCACTTGGAATTTCTTCCGTGCAGTTGTGGTCCTGGGGATGGAATGCGCGCGGGACTTTGGGACACGGTCACAGGTGGGGATATTGTTGTTGAAAATTTGAAAAGTAATTGTTGCTTTGCAGATGGGGTTACCCTGTATTTCATTCACAGTGAAGGAGGATTCTACCCCTCATGCTTCGACGGATCTGGGTCCCTTTCACTTGGATGAAACAAGTTCACCCATCCAGGAAATCCAAAACCCCAAAGCTGACCCTGAAAACCCTCGTCATGCAGGTCCACCGAGCGCAAACCCCGCAGGGTGGCCTCCCTTAAGGGGGTGAGGATAGTGCAGTGCGCGCTGGGGGGGTGGCACTCGCTGGCAGTCAGCGACAGGGGGCAGGCATACGCCTGGGGGGGAAATGAGTATGGGCAGTGCGGGGTCAAATTTGACCAGCGCGACATCACATTGCCCACCCCCATCCTGCCGGGGCTAAAAGTGCTGCAGGTGGCCACAGGGGGGATGCACTCGCTGGCGCTCATTGAAACTGGGGAGGTAAGGCCTTGCAGCACAAGTGCTCAGTCTGGGGGTGCAAAATAACATAGGAAAACGCGAAGTTGGGACTGGAAAGGCAAAGGAAATGAAAAGGAAATTCGTGACAGGATATATTGGTTTCGAGGGGTAGAAACCATTGGGCAAGCCATGGGGCAATTCCAGCACGACCATTGAGCTGCGCCTAGCAGTGCTTGCCACTGATAGTAGTATTCACCTTGCAAAAAAGTACTGCAGTACTTTGAATGGCCAGATTCTCCTCCCTTCAGGTGTGTCAATGGGGCCAGCATGACTATTGAGCAGCGGCCCCGCAATCATGGTATCAATACCATGATATGTAGTGCTGATAAATATAAGAAGACGGATTTAAGTGAAATGCTTATGTTGTTTCCCGCCCTCCTCACAGGTATGGCAGTGGGGGGAGCCCTGGGGCGACTTCAGCATGACCATTGAGCAGCGGCCCCGCAAGGTGCAGGGGGCTAACGACATCGCAAAGATAACCTGCGGGGCGTTCCACAATCTGGCACTCAACTGGTGCGTGGCAAGGCAAAACCCTGCTTTAAACCTCAGCCCTAGGCTGGTGCTTGTCAGGTGGAATCGTGTGCACACCCTACTTTAAGGTTACATCGCCAAGATAACCTGCGGGGCGTCCCACAACCTGGCACTGGTGAGTGGCAGGACAACAGTGCTGCCCTAATTGCTAAACCATACACTGGCGTATGGTAGCCCAAACCCTGTGCACACTCTACTTCATGTTGCCATCGCCAAGATAAGCTGCTTTGCAAACATGAACCATGCACCTCAATTGGAGAAAAACCCTAGCCCTAACATCTGAATCCTTACGGCGTTGAACTGAACTGGTGCTTGGCGGGGCATAGTTGTGTACACCTGGACAAGGGAACTAACAATCTGTTTAGGGTTTAGGGTTTAGGGTTAGTTGTGTACACCTGGACAAGGGAGCTAACAATCAAGGTTGTTGGTAGTTTAGGGCGGTGTTTGCACGCTAAGAAGCAAGAATCCAATTTTAATGGAAACTACGTCCCCCTGTTTCACAATCAAATATAACATGTATTTTATCTGTCAGGGAGGGCCAGGTGTTTGCCTCGGGCATCTACGACTTTGGCCAGCTAAGTAGCGGCACCACAAGAATGAGAGTTGTATAAAAAAAATCCATTTTCTTTGCCTGCTAATTAGCATTTTATTCCCATTTCCAGGGAGGGCCAGGTGTTTGCCGGGGGCATCATCAACTTAATCCAGCTGGGCAGCGGCACCACAACAATAAAGAAATATGACGAAAAATGGCCTGCTAATCAACTATTAATTCCCATTCCCAGGGAGGGCCAGGTGTTTGCCTGGGGCATCAACGACTTTGGCCAGCTGGGCAGCGGCACCACCTGCTACTCCACACAACCGAACCCCGTGGTAGGGTTTGAGGATGTGGCCATCGCTGACGTGTCGGCAGGGGGGTGGCACTCGATCGCCCTCACAGTGAATGGAGGTGCGGGCTGGTTTAGGGTACTGCATGGGGTTGGATATGGCATTTCTGTGGGATATGCATTGGAATGGCTTGGGGCTCACCCTGTGGTAGGGTTTGTGGATGTGGGCATCGCTGGTGTGTTGATTAGAAAACTCCACCACATTGGTGTGTTCCCAAGACAGCCCTAAATACCTCTGTTTGTGACTCACGTCAAAATTTTCATCTGTAATCCTCCCGAATTTTCTCTCACCAGAGGTGTATGTGTGTGTATGGGGGTGAGTATGGGCGCCTGGGTTTGGGCGACAAGGGGGGCGCCAGCAGGCTCAAACCCTACCAAAGACCTTTCAACTCTAATCCAAACCTACCTAGAATGGTACCAAAAAGGCTGCCGTACCCAACCAACCTAACCAAAAGCCCCCATATCTGCAGAGGTGTATGTGTGGGGGCGGGGCGAGTATGGGCGCCTCGGTCTGGGCGACAAGGGGGGCACAAGCAGGCTCAAACCCCAAATAACGTTGCCAAACCCTGCAAAACCCTATCAACCCATTTCAAAACCCGCTTTTCGCAGAGGTGTATGTGGTGGGGCGGGGGGAGGACGGACGCCTGGGCCTGGGCGACAAGGGGGGCGCCAGTAGGCTCAAACCCTTCCAAGCATGACCCTAAAATGGACAAAATGCTACCTTGACACTCTACCAAAAGGGCTGTTGTACCCAACTACTCACTTTAAACCCCCACACTTCTGCAGAGGTGTATGTGTGGGGGAGGGGCGAATATGGGCGCCTGGGCCTAGGCGACAAGGGAGGCACGAGCAGGCTCAAACCAACACATGTGCATCTCCCCGAGGAGGGGTGTGTGGTGGCAGCATCGGCAGGGGGGACGCACTCCATGGTGGTGACTGAGGAGGGGAGGCTGTACGTGTGGGGCAGGGGGTCCTTTGGGCGGCTGGGGAATGGCGCCATCCAGGAGTGCTACTCGCCGGTGGAAATCACGCTGCCAGGTGAGTCGATGTTGTTTGAAAGGGGGGAAAGTAGTAAATTAGTAATGCCATGGGTGTAGAGGTGGAAGCAACTGTGACGGGGTGTGGTTGTTTATTGGGGTTTCTTAGGGTTTGGGCGGCTGGGCAATGGCGGCATCCAGGAGTGCTACTCTCCCGTGGAAATCACGCTGCCAGGTAAGGGGATGCTGTGGTTTTCGAGCGTAAAGTAGGGTTTAGGGTTTAGGGTTTTCAAGCGTAAAGTAGGGTTTAGGGTTTTCAAACGTAAAGTAGAGTTTAGGGTTTTCAAGCGTAAAGTAGGGTTTAGGGTTTTTAAGCGGAAAGTAGGGTTTAGCGTTTAGGGTTTTCAAGCGGAAAGTAGGAATGGAGTGGCTGACTTGCCATGGAGGTGGAGTGGTTTGGAAGGGCCTGTGACGGGGTGTAGCTGTTTGGTAGGTTTTGGCAGGGTTCGGGAGGCTGCGGAATGGTCTTATTGTAATCCGACTGGGAACATCACTTGTCTACTGGCTTCAGTGTATTTTTGACCCCTCTTCCCCTCTTTTTCCAGGTGGGCTGGAGCGGTGGCGGGTGGTGAGCATATCCTGCGGGGGGCGCCACTCCATGGTCCTGGCGGTACCCTTCAATGCAGAGGCCTCGCAGGTATGCTTAGGGTACTAACCTAAACCCTAAACCCCAATCCCTTATCCCTAAGCCACTCCATGGCGCTGGCGGTGCCCTTTAACGCAGGAGCCTCGCAGGTGCAGACCAAATCCTAGACATCAAAACCTGAAAACTTAACTTGTGCGGTGGGTGCTAGTCAATGGTGCTGACAGTGCCTTTCAACGCAGAGGCCTCACAGGTGCGCGTAGGGTATTCGTTTAACCCTAACCTCCAAGCCACTCAATGGTCCTGGCAGTGCCTGTCAGGGCAGACGCGCTCAGGTGTGGTTAAGGTCTTAAGTATAAAGTATTGAACCGTAATCCTGCGGATGGTGGTGTTGTCGGCGCCATTCAAACCCGCGGCGATGCAGGTGCATCCCAAACCCTCTACTTGAATCCCTGAACCCTGCACATAACCCTACACCGTTGAATGAAAGGGGAAAGTGAGTACGGTAATGAGAAAATATGCCATTTCTGGGCAGACTGGTTGTAAATGAATGAAGCAAGTCCGAATGTGTGCCAGTTGGAACCACACCAGGTAATAAGCAGATGACGGCTGGCAATGCTTTTTTTTGTTTATGGTCAGTCTGAATCCTTGTCCCTGTAATGCGTAGGCGCCCACTCCCCGCCGCCTGTCGGGTCGCCAGCTGGCGGTGACCACAGGCAGCGATGCAGACATCGAGTTCTCAGAAGCTGAGTTGGACCAGGAGGGGGACTATGATATTGGGGAAGAAGAGGAAATGGAGATGCCAGCAGGTAGGAAAATATTTTATGCAAATGAAGGGCAAAGACTGGAATCATGCAAAGTATTTTAGTGGCAAATATTGGTAGTTATGGTGGCTGAGGTGGAATGGGAGGGGGGTTATAGTATTTAGGAGGAGGACGTGCCAGCAGGGAAAGCGGGGGTGGTCAAGTTGCTGAACTATCAAAAATGGGCAAAATGTGATGAGGCCTTATGTTTGCAAAATTCAATGCAGAGCAGGCAAAAGCCAAGCCTACATGGCTGTGCATTGCGTCATACCAACCATCCATGGACAAGCAGGAGACCCATGCCTGGATCGACCATATACTGTGTCACATTTGCCGCATGTATCACTTATCTCACATACCCCTTGCAGGGGAGGCTGGAGCTACCCCAAGGGGTGGCGCAGGGGCTAGGGTTTCTGGGGAGGGCTACCAGGCAGGCACTGTGGCCTCCCCGCATCACGACAGCGCTCTACTCCCCCCTGTGCTGGAAGGTGCGCTACTACTCCATCAACAAGACTATACCATTTGCAATCCCCTTCTCCTGTCATGGTGTTTTACTCCCTGGGCTGGAAGGAGCTATGTCATTGTGGATTCATACGGGGATGGGATGTCATGACAGTGTCCCATAGTTGCTATGCTGTACAACTATTGCCGGTGCCGCTGTGTACACAAAGTACGTGGTCGCCACCTGTTTTTGCATTCCTGGGCCAATCCATATCCCCATCGAACAGCAGCCATGGTCTTGGGGACAATGGGGGGGAGAGGAGGCAGGGGGCAGGATTTATGAATTTGGGCTAAATGCAGGGCTTCTGGTTTTGGTACTGGGTCACGGCATGTCAAAAAACCCTGTGAAACCCCTCAGCATCTCCCCTGTCCAGGTGCGGCCTCTGATGAGGTGTCCCTGGGTCAGCCCGAATCCCCACCCGGCAGCAGCCACGGTCTCGGGGATGGGGTAGCAGGGCCTGGGCAGGGAGAAAATGAGGAGGAGGGGGAGTATGGCACCAATGGCGTGGAGGAGGGAGGGGGGGAAAGCCCCGATGGGGACTCGGATGGCGCTGCCAGGCTGACAGAGGAGTTTTACCGGCCACCCCAGGTGGGAAACCCTGATGCAAACCCTAATACCCCACGACCCTGCTACCGTGGAAGAAAATCCTCCCCAATCCCTGCATTGTGAAGAAGCATGGTGAGGGGCGGTGGCATGGCGCTGGAGGAGTATTGCCTTTGGCGGGGAGCCCTGAAAACCCTGAAACCCTTCAGTGCTGGTAGGAGAACCTGCAGTAAATAGTGTATCTTGTCCCAAGCCAAACAGGATTTTCTTGACTTTTTACCCCCACCCTTGACCCCAGGTCAACGAATAATAGGACGTCACATCTGGTATTTTGTCAGCCTCCAATCTTGACAGCTATCTAAAAAATAGAGGTCATGTCCTAAATTCAGGTTTTTCTGATACGATATCCCCCACCCTTGGCCCTCAGGTTGACGACGACTATGGTGCCACATCTGGCGCTGAGTCAGCCACCGACCTTGCCGAACAGCAGATGCGGCACTCCCAACAAACCGGGGAGATGGCGGCGCGCATGATGCACACGATACTGTGAAAAGGCCCAAACGAGGAGAGGATTGCACCCGGCACTGTGCCTTTCAAAAAAGAGCAAAAGGGGAGATTGCGCGCAGCATGAGTGTAGTGCATTGCCTGGATTTGTTCCAGGGTGTGGTTAGGGATTAGGGTGTGTGCACCAGGACCATCTTAGCAGACAGTGTGGAGGTGCCCCCCCCAAGAGTTGCTTGTTGCGCGCCTAGTCCACACAGTATACTTGGTGCTGTCGTATGATGAACACTCTCAACTGTTCAACTTCGAACCCTAAGGAGTGGTGTTTACGGGGCGCTTTAGCTCAGCGGTGCCCTATTTAAGGACAAATCTGTGAATTGTGTGCACTTTGGGTTGCATTGATTTTACTAATTTCTTTTGCTCCTTCTGAATGGGCCAACCGGGGTGTTTTTTCCTGGGAACCCTATACGCACATCCACAACGTGAAGCCTTCGGTTATGTGTGCACTTTCTGGATGGATTACTATGACACGATATGGTGCAGTATGAGAGTGGGGTTTTCTAATCGCTATTTAATGTATTGTAGCAAATTCGTAAATATGTGGAAAAAGCCGTACTCTGCGGCTAGCTAATAGGTCGTATCACTAGGGCCTATTGAGCTGTTACAATGAAGTACCTTTGCAAAGCACAATTTGGTATGCGCAAACATGACTGGCTCAACTTGAAAGGATTAAATCAAGTTGGCATGCACTACTTTAGTATAATGAATAAAAAAAAAGGTAAAGCCCTACGCGAGACGCGTGATTTTGGGGACGAACCCGAGGAGGCATCAGCCGCGAAACTGTGCACCCTTTAGCTAAGCGACCCATCCAGAAAGTGACCCTAAGTCATTCCCAGGTGAGCAGTCGAGCGGGTACTAATCCTACCGACTATACCTGAAGGGCCAATTAAATGGGCCTTTGTGCTCGTGAACTCGAGCTACGAAGCTCGCTAATTAATTAAGGGCCGTCAGAGTGGATCCAATTTTGCACTGTGAGTGAAGGCCCCTAGATCCAGTTAAACCTCAGGTGTACAGGTGTGGCCGTAAGAGGGTTAACTTCCGTGCACGATGTGGCGTAGTGTCTGAAGGGCCCGCCCGGCGTCATTGACATGTATCTTTAACAAATGTGTGCACTGCCGGCTGAATGCTGCATAGACTCAGCGCTACAGTAGTGCAAGTCGCAACATGCAAAGACTTAGTCTTTATTACAGTAACTGTTCATGTAAATAAATTTAGTCTTAAGACTATGAAAGAAGAAGAAGAAAGAAAGAAACAGAACGCCCCCACACACGGCGGCAAACCACAACCAGCAATGTTGAAAAACACAGACAAGCCGGGCAGCAACCAGTGGAACATGGCGTGGGTAACAAGGGCATAGCACCTAAGCATAGCCCCGATTAATGTCTGTCAGTGTACGAGTCACGGGGAGCAAAGTACGAGCTGGCGGAGCAAAGTACGAGCTGGCTGAATTACATACAATACAAGATATTGAATACCTTCGCAAAACATGTTACAACCCCCAGCCTGTACAGCCCTGAGGGCCTATTAGTTACTCACAGTACACATGCTTTCCAGCAATACTGCCAAATTAGTAGTCAAACTAGTAGTCAGCCATGCGGCGCCAAGCATTTCTTGTGACACAGTGGCCGTGTATTAATATTATACCAATTACTGACCCACCCCACTTTAGGTCCTGATGGGGAATCCGATATATGATAACTTATCCTTAAAGGACGACACATGCGGCTTACTAATAGTTGAAAAAAAAAGAAAAAGGGGACGCACATACTGTGGCGTACTTAAGGGGCCGCTGGCTCGCACCAGGGCACCAACCATGGAGCTGCAGCCAGGACGGCTGAGTAAGACATACCCCTTCGCCCCATTTGAGACTCTCCTACCAACGTCATCATGGCATGCACTTGGGAACACAAGCATCCGGACGATAAACGTCCTTAACCAGGCGAGTCTCATGTTGACAGTTACCACTGCTTTCGTCTGTCATGCTCTGTTGGCCATGTCTGCTAAGAAAATCCGCAAAGGATTTATTTAAATTATGGGGACCTGGTGTGCACCAACCTAGAAACCCTACAGCTAAGAAGATCCACACAACCCTTATTTATGTAACAACGTAAGATTTACTAAATCACCCTGTACTAAACGTTGACTGAACGTGGTGAGCTTATTAGTAGCTTATTACTAAGGTGACGAGCTCTCTAGTAGTGTGTTGAACTGATCTCTTGAACTTTATTTATATAATCCGCTCTCATTGGTACAAAGTACCTTCTTGACTGTGCGCTCGACAACAAAACCTTGTGACTGGCCTTGTATTGAAACAAACTCCATGTTTGCACTGTGTACTCAAGGTTAGAAAAATTTGGAGCACATTTTAGAGATAAGCACCACACCAAGACAACCCCGTGCACCCAAACTCTGATTTGTTTTAGTAAACCAATCCCTAAATAGTTCCCGTACGCTGACCAGTCAACAGTCTAACACAAAACATGTGAATAGCCCATCTACTTGCCAACAACTACAAGCCTTGGCTGATTAAGTCCCATCATTGCACTCTGACAAGCCTACGTGCTGCATTATGCACACCTGTAAGCCAATGTGCTACAAAAGCACCTCACAAAACTCATGCCCCCGCCTGCTTTGCGTCTCCTTTCGCCCCAGATGCTGACTGAGCCATTGCAAGCTCTGGGGTCCACTCATCAAACGTCGGCTCCCGATCCAGTGCACCCTGGTCAACACTCCCGCTCGGGTAATGCTCACGTGATGCACCAACCGCAACAGCTCGGGGGGTGGGCGATGCTGAATCCCCCTCCTTGGTCTTCCGCTCTATGTCCGCAGATTGGGAGCCAACGGCTGCATGGCCTGCGCCTTCGGCTACTGGAGGTGGCGGCCCGTCGTCCATGATCTGCACTGCCATCTGGCGCATGTGAGCCGCGTACGTCGCGCCGTTCATCCCACCCCGCAGAAATTCCTTCAAGGTGGCCTCGCTGCTGTCCGCGCGCCCCAGAAGCGGGCGATCCTCCCCACCGCCACTGCTTTGATGGAACAGAGGGTTGTGGCCACGGCTGCGCAACGCATTGAATGCATCGCCAAAGGCGGCGTCCTGCCAAAAGTCGGGAAGCACATCCAGAGGCGGCGTAGGCATACACGCGCTGATGCACTCCTGCAGAGTGGTCGTGGCTGGCCCCGGTTGCGTCTCCTCCTGGCCTTGGCTGAGCTCCGACAGAGCGGCAAGCGGGGCATTCCTGGACAGAAACGCGTATGATTCCGCTGGCCGGGGGCTGAACGCAAACGAGACCTTGCGACTAACGTCCGCTCCCGCAACATCCTGACTGGCGGCATGGGATGCATGTGCATCACTTGGCTGGGAGGCAGCGGTCAGCAGTATCGCTGCAGCGTTTGCAGCATTCCTTTGCAGACATGTTGCCAACTGCTGCTGCTCGTCAGGGGAGAGGCACGACGGGGTTGCCTTGGGCCCCGCGGTGGATGCAGCGGCTGTGCCAGGCGCCTGCTTGGCATTGGCCGCATGAGTCCACAGATCCAGGCTTGCTGCATCAACCCGGTGCCCACTGGCCAACGCCTTGGGAGCAACCCCTTCCCCGGTTGCCTCTGGAACAACCGGGGCGGCAGCGCGCTGGACCGCCATGGAGAGCGGTGCGCTCGACAGCTCCTTCCTCTGAGCGAAGCTCAAACCCCCACCACTGGACAGGGCATCGCCACCGGTTGGCGCTGGGGTGTCTGCAGCGACCGTGCCGCACAGCTTTGCCGCTGCTGCAAGCAGGGCGCTGGGGTGGGAATCCGATGATGGCGAGTGGCACGGGGAGGCCGCTGGACCGCTCTGACTCAGAAAATGGCCAGGTGGTAGCAGTTCGCCTAGCCGTATCCCGGCGGACGAGCCAGGGGCGCTGCTGGTGGGCGACCCCGGCGCACTGGGCGTGGGGGTCGACAGGAGGCTGGCTGTGGGCGAGGCAGGCTTGCTGGGGGCCGGTGAGAAGGGGGACACGCGCCTCTTGATTGGCTGCCGGGAGGCAGCAGGCATGTGCACACATGCGTCGCTGGCCACGCCAACCGCCTTGGCGGCGCAGGGCGGCCCCTGACTGAGCGCAAGCGCGTGCACGGCGGCGTCGCCGGTCGCCCCGCGCATGCTGCCATCGCCTGCTGCGCTCAAGGGCGCGACGCCCTGGGTGGGCATCGACAGCGGGCGCTGCACTTGCAGCTCCCTTCTGCTGCGGTGCGAGCGCACCACCGCCTGGTGGTGGCTGCGCGTGAAGGCCTCGGTGGAGCGGATGGAGGCAATGACTGCGGCCATGTCGGGGCGGAGCTTTGGGTCCGCCAGCAGGCAGCGGTCGATGAGGTCGGAGATCTCGGAGGGGCACTCATCAGGCGTTCTGTGCGCACAAACGAAATAGAAAAAAAATTAAAAAAATAGAAAAAAAATGATGCATTAAATAAGTTATTATTGATTGATTGAATGATAATTCATTTAAGGATAATAATGATATAAGGTAGAGAAGGAAAGAGGGGAGCTACGCAGCCTGTCTTTAAACAAGCGCGCTGCCGTAGTATCCACTGAAAACACAACAAATAACTTCCTATGGCTAGTACCATACAATGATGACCGTCTTTGGAGCTGGTGGGCAGTGGCCCATTCCCTTGGCTAAGGGCACACTCCCCACCTGGCCACCATTGGATGTGGACATTAACAATCATGTTTTAGGGTGCACACAGAGGCAGCTTCACCCTAGCCTTGGGTTGACTCATCCCAGGCAAGGTGGTCCCCACGCACCTCCCTGGGTGCTCGACGGCACACAAGCATGTCAACAGATACTTATGCGGCATCCACCTCAAGACCACCCTTTCCCTTGCAAGGCAGGGCCCCTCAGCACCTCCCACAACCCTCACCCACGCCAACCCCAGACTAGGAATCACCGCGCCTTACAAGGGTGGTGCACCTAAATCCTCCACCCTACAACGGTAGTGCACCCAAATCCCCAGGCAAGGCCCCCCCACTTCACCCCCCCCCCCCCCAAAAAAAAACCTAACCTAGGGTCCACCCACCTCAGCTCACGCAGCTTCCCCCGCACAGGCAGCTCCCCCGCGCAGATCTCCCACAGGACCACGCCAAAGCTGTACACGTCGGCGGCTGTGGTCACCACACGCGCATCCATCATCTCGGGAGCCATCCAGGACCATGTGCCCGACAGCGCCTGCGCGCTCATGGTGAACTTCTCGTGCATGATGTGCGCAAGGCCCACGTCCGCGATCTGCACAGCGTGTGTGAAAGGGTGGTTGAAAAGAGCGTGGGGATAGGCCCAGGTAGTAGGGTTCAGAGCTCATGTGTTAGGGTTTAGGGTCACTTTGCGTGCGCCGTCCATGGACACGTGCCGAACAGCGCCTGGGCATTCATGGTGGAGTTCTCTTGCATGATGTGTGCCAGGCCCACGTCCGCGATCTGCAAGCGTGTATGCATCTAAGGGGTTAGACGCAGCAGGGACACTGGGTTGTTGCTAGTGAGGGGCTTGGCCCAGGTTGTAGGGTTCAGAGCTCATGGGTTAGGGTTTAGGGTCACTTCACGCAACCCATGTGCCAAACAGCGCCTGGGCATTCATGGTGGAGTTCCCTTGCATGATGCGCGCCAACTCCCAATGAAGGACATCTGCAAGGGAGTTCAGAGCGCCCAACGCCAGCCGGTGTTGGACGCAGCAGGTCCAGTGTCGACAGGAGCCAACGTAGATATGACTACGTACGCTGCAGCTGCTTGAATACCGTAGTAATCACCTAAAGGTGACCCTAAAGGTGACCCTAACAGGTACCTGGGGTACATGGTGGCTATTGCAAAGCGCCTGCAAATGCTGGGCAAGGAATCACACATTCACACTCACTTGGCATAGTACTCGAAAACAGACAAACAGAGGCACCGCCGTAACCTTCACGCTGCCCACATCACCCGACACCACAAGTTGCTACACTGCTGCGTTGCATTGTGTTTGCATTGCAAGGCACTGGCAATGTTGCAAGTGCAGGGATCCACACCTTGGCCAGGCCGTCCCTGTTGAGCAGTATGTTTAGGGTTTAGGGTTAGGATTTAAGGTCCACACCTTGGCCAGGCCGTCCCTGTTGGGCAGTATGTTTGCGCTCTTGATGTCCAGGTGCAGCACGTTCTGTTGGTGCAAGTAGTGCAGGCCCAGCGCAGCGTCCAGCGCAGTGCGGTGGCCCCTGCAGCGAAGGGAGGGGAGAACACACCGGTCAGGTCCGGACAAATATGGGTATGGTAATCCCACTAAATCTGCAAAATCCCATTCAATTTGTTGACGACAATGGTCACGATAAATTTCAGATACGATCACAAGTATGGTTACTGTAGGTAGTGCAGGCCAAGCGCAGCGTACAGCGCGGTGCGGTAACCCCTGCATTAGGGAGACAGACAGGGTTAGGGGGTTGAGGTATTTACTGATTAAAAGAATGAGATTGGGATCTACAGCGATACCGATTGCGAGTTGTGATTTCCGGCATGTGCAGGTGG
Organism: Heterotrichella gracilis; assembly: GCA_032358255.1. Taxonomy (NCBI): domain Eukaryota; class Xanthophyceae; order Tribonematales; family Xanthonemataceae; genus Heterotrichella; species Heterotrichella gracilis. The sequence continues at coordinate 115,581 of JAULBX010001226.1, forward strand.
CGCAAGCCCAGCGTACTGCGTCGGCTCTTGCAAGGAGACATTGCAAGCATAATAAAAAAGGAAAATGAAAAGGAAAATGAAAAAGGAAAATGAGAATGATGTTGCTCTGAGTAACCGCTGCAGCCCAGCAGTTGCCCGGGGCTCACTTTAAACCGCAAACCCATAACCCTGCATGCATCCACCTAAGCCCCGGACACCTCACCTGTTGTACCAGCTGTACTGCTGGCTCCTGGGCCCGCCATTGGTGCTGCGCAGCGCAGTGTACAGGTCCCCACCAGCCATCAGCTCCTACATACAAAAATATTAAGTAAAAAAATATTGAAAAGAAAGCAACTAATGAAAAATGAAGCGCATAGAAATATTGACAATTATCATTGGAGATTACTCGATTATTTGACAGTCACATTCAAGGCGCCAACTCAGGAATACAAGGATAAATTTAATCATATATTTCGTTTTCATGGTTGTTTATTATTGATTTACCATCATGATTGCCGTGCGGTCCTTGTCAAAGGCGGCCCCCAGGAACTGCACGATGTGCGGGTTGTGGCAGGCGCGCAGTATGTTGACCTCCTTGACCACCTCCTTGATGTCCTTGTCGGTCATATTGATGGGGTTGAGCACCTTGAGGGCCACATGCAGCGCGCCCTTCCACTCCGCCTGGTACACCTGCACGGGGTGTTGGCAGGGACTTGGTGGAGTTTCATTAGGGTTTTCGGTAGAGATGGGGTTGAGCACCTTGAGGGCACGTGCAGTGCGCCCTTCCATTCCGCCTGGTACCCCGGCCATCTGATACCAACTCTTCCCATCCCAATATGACGCTTGCCATCCCAACATCAGCCCTTGCCAGCCCGAAATTGCCCTTGCCAAGCACCATCTCCGACCCATCCTCGTTGCGACAAATCTGCACATCCTCAGGCGCGATGTGCATTCTAGGACCCCAACCAAAAAACCCTACTCAAGAACCCTCGCCCAGGATCAAGTCTGATCCGTCAAACAACTCCCTTCCCATCCCAAAACCACGCTTGCCATCCCAACATCCGCCCTTACCAGCCCGAAGTTGCCCTTGCCAAGCACCATCTCCGACCCGTCCTCGTTGCGGCAGATCTGCACATCCTCGGGCGCAAAGTGCCAGTCAAAGGCGGCAAAGTCAAACAGGCCCCCGGGGTTCCGCAGCAGCTCCTTGCTGCCGCTGTTGGCCGAGTCGGAGCGCATGGGTGGCGGCGAGCTTGCCCGCGAGCCCGAGCGGCGCTCGGTGGGGTGCGTGGCCGAGGAGGGGGGGGATGGAGGGGGTGCTTCTGTGTGCTCAAGGCTTGGCCTGCAGGTGAGCGAGGCAGGGCGTCAGCTGGCGGCATGCGTTTTAGGTGTTGGAGCAGCAAACCCTGTTGCTTTTCCATCACATATTGCTCCATCACATCTTGCATGTGAACTGCTTCTAGAGCAGGGAATCTGGCATTTACGCTGAAAAGGCACATACTTACTTCCTGCTGTAACATGCCACTGCATCAGGGGCATACCAAGTATTATTTCAGCGGTTGTATCATGGCATATTAAGTACGCCCCCGACTGGCTGCATGCTATGGACCTCACCTTGCGGGTACCCTGTGCGGAGCCAGGAAGTGCAGCGCCTCCCTCCGCACAATGACCAGCAACGAGACCCCGGTGGCGTGGATGCCCACATAGTCTACCAGCACAGTCAGCAGCGACAGGACAGCCAGGGTGAAGGCCAAGGCGCGGGCCTTGCACACTGCGGCAGACCATGCTCGCCTGGCGACCTTAACTGCCTTGGTAGCAAGACTATCCACGGGTGGCAAGCCAGGGAGGACACCGACCACTGCAAGAAAACACGTTTAGGGTTAGGGGTACAAGGTTCAACCCCAGGGAGTCCCTCAGTGACGAATGCAAGGGTACACGCACAAGGGTTTAGGGTTTGTGGTTCATCCCAGGGAGTATGCGCTCCACTGCAAAGGTATGTTCAGGGTTAGGCAGCAATCCGAAAAGCAATGATTCCCCGCCCAGCCATTATTGGAAGCGACTTGAGAGGTCAAGTCCTAAACCGACACCCTCAACAGCCAACGCTCCCCGCACCTCGGTTCAGGCTGCCCTTGATGGAGTAGCGCACGGTCTTGGAGCCATGCAGCAGCGCCATGGTGTCCCTCCCCTCCAGCACCAGCATGCACGAGCCGCTCCCCACACTGCACTCCACCTCGCCCGTGGCGAACGAGAAGGACGCCAGGGGCCTGCCCAGCACCCGCTGGCTGAACCTCAACCGCCTGATGCTCTGCCACGTGTCGGCATACAGGTCTAACACCGTGTCTGCGACGGCCTCCCTGCAGCGGTCGATGTTGTGGCACTGGCAGGTGAGCGCGGCAGCCTGCATGTCGCCCAGCCTGACTGAGCTCCGCCCGGCCGCCTGCAGGCGCACAAGAAATAGTTTAGGAAAACGAATCTTATATACATTGATTGTTTACATATAGGAGTTTACTTGATGTTTACTTTGAGTAAGGAGAGCCTGCAAAGCTCCTGCCAACCGCCTGCAATGCGTAGAATACATAAATAATTAGGAAACATGCTCACAATAAACAGAAATGTTGCGTAATATGCGTTGGATGGCAATCTGGTCGAGCTTATCCTCACAAACTGCAATGTACGAAACAGACAACTTTGGATTTTCCGGAAGCGCAAGCACCTGCGGCCATATGCCGCCATAGCGGAATTAAGTCAACCTGGTGTCACAGGCATGTCATGCCACACTGATAAGATGCCTTGTCGCACAAGCATTTTTGCAGCTTGTGCCTTAATTTGTATTCATATCATTCACCCACCAGCGCCAGCTGTGTGTACACTTCCACGGGAGGCATCCCACTCTGCCACGTGCTCTGGTCCACAGGCAGGCAATCCAGCGCCTGGGTGGCAGACAGGTTGCGCACACTGGCATGCGAGCACAGCAGCAAGCCGCACTTGACAAATGGCTCTGCATGGACAGATTTAAGAATTAAAGGCTATGCAGCACATAATTGAGCATTAATGGCTCTGCTGGCAGGTGATTCAGCATTACAGGAGTTTTACATATAATTTGAGACAGTCAACAGGGGGCATCAATGGCTCTGCAGGCAAAGAATTTTAGCATGAATGGCTCTGCTGGCATAATATTTGCTCATCATGCGTGTCACTACACCCGCAAAGTGAAGACAAGATGGGAGCTATGAGACAGGGTAGCTGCAGGTGGGGATGAAGATGGGGATGGAGATGGGGATGCTTGTGCATTTATTGTAGCCACCACAGGGTCCTACACCCGCACCCGATAGGATACATAACTAGGGCAAGCAACCACATGAACCAACCCGCCGGTGCAGGGGACAGGCTGCGACTTGTTTCATCCTTACAGCATGCATTCATTGTGACTTAATGAATTTGGTGTGCCGCACCTGTGACGGCTGGGACAAACAGGTGGTCAAAGGAGCCGCCCTTGAAGCGGGTGAGCTGCGCAGTTTCCTCGGGGTTGCGCGGGTCATAGGTGATCCACGGCACAGCGCCATACAGTACTGAGAAATTTTTGTAGGAGCCAGAATCGCTCCCTGGCCCCGGGACACGGAACTGGGCTGGTGCAAATAAGCGCTGAGCCACTTGCACCTCGTTCCTCTTGGAGCTGAAACGGCCCTGCAGTGCGGATTTAGGGTTTAGGGCTTAGTAGAGGAGCGTTGTGGCATTTGCACCTCATTCCTTTTGGACATGAAACGGCCCTGCAGTGCGATTTTAGGGTTTATGATTTAGTGATGGAGCCTTGAGGCACCTGCACCTCGCTCCTCTTGGTACTGAAGCAGCCCTGCAGACCAAAAAAATCCCACTAGTAATCGGACTGCCATATGGGTCCAAGTTGTAACAAAAGACGTGCACCAAAGTGGGTGGCTTCTAGTCTTTGCCAGGCACTCTTTTAATCTGCAGTGCACATATACTGCTATATAAGCGCTCCAGTTATGCACTGTTGCATGCAGCCTCGCAGCACAGGCAACATGCATTGTTGAAGGGTTTGGGGTTAAGCAAAAACCCTCCTTGGTTGCTTCACAGGTTCTAAAACAGCTTTGCAGCCAGCCTGGATGATAGACGGACTCAATTGCTGTGCATGGGTGGCAGTGTGATGCCCTGCGTGTCTGTTCAGCCTGCTGCTTCTGCTTCTACTTGCCTTGAGGTGGTATATGCCAATTTGGGAAACAGGGTTCAAACTTGGCACTGCACTTTGCAAAGGTGGAATCCTTGCTACTTGAACTCTGCACCACCATGGCGCGTAATTATGCACCACAGATTGCTGCTTCACAGGATCAGAACCACCCCGCAGCCGTATGGAGCGTGAGCCAATGCCAATGTCACAATCCCACACCCACCGGGAGGTAGCTGTACGCCTGCTTGGCAAACAGCTGGGCGCACGTGGCCTCGTCCGCCTTGCAGTGGAAGGTGTGCTTGGACCCCACCACCTCCTTCCACTGGCTTCCACTGCCTTCGTCGATCCTGGTGATTGCCGGGCGCAGGGGCAGCGACACGCTTTCATTGCTCTGCGTGACCACCCTGCCCCGGGCATCGAAGATGTCCAGGGCCCACCAAGCCAAGGAGTGGGACTCTGGAACCACACGCAACAAGAAGTCACAGCATGCGATGGCAACATGTGCATTGGCATGCGTGCACCCTAAATGTTAACCCTAATCAACCACAAAACCCTAAGCAGTGTGTGCGCATACAATGGCATCGAAGATGTCCAGGGCCCACCAAGCCAAGGAGTGGGACACTGAAAGCACAGGCACAGCGGGATGACAAAGTGCATCAAGGGGCCACACAGACGACATCGGCGCAGCATGCATGTCACGTTGCACAAGCACCCTGCATGCATGAAAGACCACACTAGCCACAAGCGCCCTCCACCAACCAACAGCTATCCTCAAGAGCCGATGCCAGCGGCGCGAGCTGTCAGCCAACAACCCTACTGAATTGATAGTAGGGTTGATCACCAGGGTTTTTGGCTACGTACCGGCGCAGTAGTCCCAGTCAGACCCAGCAGGTGCCCCAGCCCCCCTTGGACAGCTGTCTGTGTCAACAGGGCACCATGGGCGGTCCCCTTTGTCTGACGTGAGCACGCACGCTGAGCCAAACACCGACTTTGAGATGTTGTGCGTGGCATCCAGCACCGAGAACCGAGTTTTGCAGCTGCACCCAGCAGCTGTCTTAGGTGCAGCGTAGTCTGCACCCAGGGCACACACAGTGTCGGCACTGCAAGGAACCTTCGATTTCCCCCAAAAAAACAAGGGAAACAATCGTTACAGAGGTACCTCTGCAGCAATGCTGTGTATAGTTTTGAATTTTTTGCTCCCAGGGCACATGGCTTCATATACCGCTACTGGCGCGAGCCTGCTTGCTAGGTTTTGTGGTGAGCCACGGCCACAAGGGGGTACAATTTACTGGAGTTTGTATGGGGCTGGCACTTGGCAGAGGTTTGTAAAGGCCATATGTGCATGGGCGGGTGGCCACTATATGTGTGCAAACACTCCCACCAGGAGGGTATTTAGGGTTTAGGGTTTTCTTACCTGTGAAGCAGTAGTCAAAGTACACTCCTGCGCTCAGCTGCCGGGGCGTGTACAGCGTGCAGGTAGACGGGTTCACAATACATATTGGAACTGGGACGCCCGGCCCGAAAATGTCTGGGGTTGGAGTAAAACAGTGGCTGCAAACAAAGGTGGTGGTTGGTCAATTGCCCACAGATCGGGTGTAACGTGGGCAAGCGACATAAGCACTATACAAGCGAAGGCTGAAGCAGCACGTAAGTACCTGTGAGGCGAGCGTAAGTGCTGTCCCGCTGTGCCTACTAGGGAGTAAGGCTCCGAGCTGCATGTGCAACCGCCACCAGTGTGGCCTGGGGAGGTGATTACCAGCCCTTTGAAGATAAGGAAATGGAAAATGAGAAATGAGAAATTAAAAATTAGAAATCTGCAAATGCACAGTGTGGCTCTCCAAAGATGAAAAAGAAACAAATCAGAGCACAAATCTGGCATGGCGAGGTTACGACTAGCCATGCAAGAGGCAAGGCCGGTGGGTTTGCATCAATGCAGCTGGTACCCAGTGCAGGAACGACACCAATAGCTGGCTTGAGTGCTATGCTCTTGGGGCCCACGTATCAGGGCAACACTGTGTGCGCAACCTCGAGCTGAGGGCATTGTTGTGGGGCATTGTGGTGGCTGAATACCGGGAACCAATCCTGGCCATTGTCAATAAAGAGCGCACCAGACTGGGTTCACCTGAGCTTCCCCTCACCCTAAGCCCTACATACCTGCTGCCTCTGGGCTCCCCCGTTGTGCCTTGTTATCCTGCACAGGTTAGGGTTATGGTTTAGGGTCTTGAGCCGAGGCTGTGGCCTCCTGCACAGTTGCGAAACACGTCGACGCAACAAGGGAAGCTGCAGTATGCTTGCACTTTGGAGGGTACAGTGTGGGCTGTGCCACCTAGCAAGGGGCACCCACCTAAAAGGGTGTTGTGAGGCACATTCTGCTTCAGGCAACTGGGAGGAATGTACTATACAGGTGCACTCTGCACACTGGTGGGTGTGGAGTTGCGGAGCGCACCTACATAGTACATCCCTACAAGCACAGATACCCTGCAGGATATTCTGTAGGACACCTGTAGGATACCTGTAGGTATGGTCTGTGGGTCAGTTGCCATCGACCATCCACACCACGCTCACCTCACCGGCCGCCCAGGTGTCACCAAGCAGCAACACCAACACCACACCCACGTAGGAGACCCTGGCCCATAGCTGGAGGGACATGGCTGAATCGTTGAGCCCCTTTCTTGCCAGCAGTTCTGAGCTTTGTCGCAACCTTGCGGACGCTCAAACCATACATGTATGCCCTTTAGGGACACACGGGGTCGTTCCAAGGTCCAGAGCTAGCCTGCAGTGCGAAACCATCGGGTCATTCACCAAAGTGGGCTCATAGGCTGCCTCGTGTGTCGCAGCGCAAGCTGCCATGATGTGCCGGTGAGCAACTCGCCAGTGGGTCCCAACACCAATGCTATGGGCCAGTCCAGTCCTGATGCAGCGCTTGATACAGTGACCCAACTGCACTTTTTCCAGAGTGACCCGCTGATGCTTTCGTATGCCTTTGCGTGGCACTACGTAGTACTTGCAGCACTGATGGTGACGCACCTCCTCGTCCCGTCCTCAATGCTTGTTCTACAACATCGCGCTAGGAGCCATACATGCCATCAGGCCGGGACACCCCGAATGAACCCAGCGCTGTCTGCGATCGGCATGCAGCTTCCGCCAGGTCTGTACACGGGTGTGTTCTGCTCCAATTGGCCCCAACCTACCAGCAAACACCATGCCGTGGGTTTCCCGTTTGAAGGCACAGCCTGGTACTAGTGACAACAGGTCAACACCCAACCGATCAACGTAGCCTTGCAAACACAGCGTTATGTTGGAAATATTTCATGTAAGGTACACCATGGGAGGTGCGCCACCTTCCAAACCTCCGCTGGCACTGTCTGGCGTCTAAGTGTCTATAAACCTGTGGCCATTTTGGCGTGCTGTGGACGAGTGTGGCAGCCGGATCAGCGATCAGAGATCATCCTATTCACTGTAATTATACCAGTGACCAAAATTCTGCGTAATTGCAATGGTATAATTCTATCACATGGTGTCACCATCAATTGAGCTTTGGAACTCATTAATACTGACATTCTCGAATCTCCTTCTTAGCCGCTCTACCCACGCTCGACGGACATGCAAAGCACCTGTTACTGTTGCATGCACGGTGAGCTGCAAAGGTGTTTTGCCCGCCGAGCACCTAGGTGAAACTCTCAGAGCGACGGCATGCCAGCACCAGCCAACGGCACCAGCCAACGGTACTTGTGAATCACGATCCTGTAGTCAAGGTGCCGTCCTTGGACAGGACGGCAAGATAGGCTTGAGCTTTCGAAAGCCGTGATCGCGGAGCCGTTTTGCTGACTGGATCCAGCTGAATCGGTTGGAATGGGTTCCAGCTTTTAATTGCAGCACGCAGCTTACGTCATATGAGGAGGACGTCGAGGCTGCAGAGGCGAAGCGACCTTCCTCGTCGCTTTGGGCCCATCATGGCATGAGGGGGCCACTGTGCTGCCCCGTCTAGGTAGGCCGTGTTCAGGTTCAAAACCCTAAACCATACCCTAACTCACGCCTCCACCCTGTATGGGCTCGATTGGCTGCCCGCCAGAAGATGGTGGCGCCGCCTGCCAGGAAGACCAAAGATAGGGTTTATGGGTTCTGATGTTAGGGTTTTGCCCCGCGTTCGGGGTGGAATGGCCCCTACACAAAGTCTCTTCTGGGGCGAGTGCGTATGGGGGGGATGTTTTTCCCCTGCACTGGATGCAGTACACACACTGACTGCATTTTGTCTCTCACTGCTGAGTGTTACAACATGGGGCATAGGAAGCTTGCAGGAGCACACTGTCAACTTATCAAAGTCAAAACCTCAGAAGTGGGTGCTAGTTTACACCGACAGTGCTACAAAAGCACGGCAAACTGCCATTACTGGCAAGTACACCGATAACTCTCGGAGTGGCCAGCACTACTCGGCCAGCACTACTCGGCAAGACCCAATTGCACAAAAACCGGTGGAATCTATTATAGGCACATGTGTATAAACTTGTGCTCTTGCCCGCCTGCGCAGCGCATTTCCAATAGCATCACTGGGTGGCGCTAAACATGGTCCACTAGGACTTTGTACAATGCGCCAGTGAGTGGCACTTCGCTGTAGACATTTGGAGGTTGCACAACACAACACAGTTTTAACTACGAAACGTGGGTGCTAGTACACCCAGATGCTTCTGCAAAGTTGTGTAAATAACTCTGAAAAAAGTAAGCCAGGAAAGCAGATGACAGGCAGCAGGAAAATGGCAGTGCGCACACAGTACTGAATGTCCCTAATTGGGTGGTGCACAAAGTGAACCTGTAAACCTTAAACCCTAAACCCTCCCTGTATTAAGCACGTGCATCGGGGCGTACACATGCTCCACTAGCCTTATAACGTATATATCAAGATGTTTTACAGAGAAAATACTTGGTCGGTGTTTGGGGGACAAAGAAATATCTGGAAGACCATGCGTTCTGATAATAATAACAATCCATCAGTATAAGTATTCACACTGCGCACTCCATGATATGTTGCAAAATTGCAATTAGAATAACAGTCCCCTACACCCCATACTAATGACATCCTGCACTGAGTAGCAACAGCCTACTCTGTGCTCAATTATTTCCCCATTGTTCCACAATCAGCGCGCCTATTCAGCGACAGGCTGCGTACTTATTAAGTTACTCATTTATTTAATCATTCCGTCTCCTACTTGACCTCAGCAGGCGATCCAGTCCCCCCCCGCACCCCCTCCCCTTCCAGCAGATGAGAACACACCTCTCTGGCAAAGGCGCCATCCTCCGACAACCTCCTTGCAAAGGGAGATGCGTGCCGGCTGCTCCCCGTTGAGCCTGACCCCAGGGACACAATCCTGGGGTAATCCTCAGCGTGGTACTCAAAGTCGACGTCAGGCTCCGCCCCGCCAACATCACCCGCATCGATACTTGCCTCCGCCCTCCCTACCCTGTCACCGGCATCCACCATTGCCATAGGCAAGGATATTGAAGGGGCCCCCTTGTGGCCGCGCATGGCCCTGCCGCCGCCTATGCTGTGGCTTTTGAAAGCCTTGCTGGCGGCGCGGCGTACGCGGCGGGTGGAGAGCGGCGCTTCAATGGCTGCTGAGCGGCGCGGGTGGGCGTCATCCGCGCTGGCGACGCCAGCTGGGATGGGCTCAGTGGGGACCAGGGATTTCACGGGAACCCCATCTGGCTGCCCTGCTGGGGACCCCGGGAGCATGTGGGAGGGTGCGGTGGCGGTGAGCGTCGGTGTCTTAGCTGAGCTGGCAAGGGCCGCATCCAGATGCACTGCTATCAATCTCTGTCGTGCGCCATTAACTATAGCTGCGCAGTTACGTACATGCCGCAGCATGCCACCAAACCAATGTCAAACCCAAATGCTACTGGGCATACCATAGAGAAGCTGAGAGATTGATAGTTACAGCTGGGTACTGTAGTAATATATCAAGATGGGGTGCCTGATGGCAATGTTGGATAGATTGGAGCGCCTGATGGCGAGACTGACTGAAACAGGTAAGCGCCTGCTGGCGAGACTGGGTTGGAACATGTGAGCGCCTGCTGGCGAGACTGGGTTGGAACATGTGAGCGCCTGCTGGCGAGACTGGGTTGGAACATGTGAGCGCCTGATGGCGAGACTGGGTTGGAACAAGTGAGCGCCTGATGGCGAGACTGGGTTGGAAGCCTGGGGAAAGCCTACACGCGAGGGTCCCAGGGGCAACACAGCCGGAATACCTAGGGACGAGATATGATGGACAGCCTAGAGGAACAGGTCGGAAAGCTGGGGAAAGCCTACACACGAGGGGCCCAGGGCGACACTGCCGGAGTATCTAGGACAAAGCATCATGAGGCCACCATGGGCAATCAAGGAACGAGGCCACAATGGGCAAACATGGGTAGGGCACAGTTATACTCCACCGTTTGTGGAGGATAAAAAGGCAGCGTGAGCATGCACTGCATCCAACATATAGCCATCAAAGTGGTTCCCAGAAAGTATCTCAAGGGGGAAAACACCTTTAACATCACCAGAGGGGCACTGTATGTAAATGGGCAGCAACAACTGTATGAGCGTGGCATCTCAGCGTGCTACCTAGGCTATACGGTAGCAGGTTTTGAAAGTAGGACAAAATCGGTGATTTCAACATCATATGGGTTCAACATAGTTGATTCGGGTTAGTGCACCGCTTGTGTACAGATGTGGGTAATTGTGGCTCTGTATCGGTGTCCTTGCCTATGCCCTATCACAATCTGCAGAGCAGCGCACCTCACACTGTTGCTACTTTGTTTGCCCGATGGGCAGTATGATACACTACTAAATCAAGGTGTTGCTTGTACGCTTACTCTAATTTGCAAAGCATAACAGCGTGAATGTGAGGCATTTTGTATTAACAGGGCATACATGGGTTCAGTGGGGAGCCAAGAAACCGGGATGGCCGCACCCTAGCTGGAGGGTTTACGGAGTCTCCAGGGTTAAATTAGGGTTCAGGGTCTAGGGTGAGCCTCAGTGATCACCCTTATGAGGCCCTAAAGTCGCATGCGCACATATGCATTGCTCTCATGGGCATAGGAACAGGCTACCACGCTTACTCCCTGCTCATATTGCATCTCAAGGGTTGCTGGTTCATCAAGCCAGAAGCCGCCACACCTACGCTTCAACTTTATGTATCAACTCCGGGTCACGCCATCTGGGAACCTACGCGGTACCTGAGTAAAAAGCAGTTGCCCATGGGAGGTTGTGGTGTATTTTTGACCGCAGGGTGTTTTAACCTCTCATTCCAACAAGTTCAACAACCCAGTGAACCGTCCAACAAGCCCGCTGCCTCCTGCAGCTAATATTGTGGGTGGTTTTGACTACCTAAAACTAGGTACAGCTTGTGTTCTTTATCACCTGTCAACAGGTGAATCGTTGTAGTTCGGCGTTGCTGCACTCTTCTGAGCTTGTTTCGATACATCGTCCTTGAGTGCCGAGGCTTCAACGGCCTGCCCTTCAGCTGATTGGGTTGCAGTGCTGGACGACCAGCTGCAATGGGCCACAACTGCTGAAATGTACATAAACGTGCCAGTCAACCTCTCCAGCCTTGGTAAAACCGTGTTTTTGCCATGAAGTGGTTCACGAAGCTCGCCAAGTCGATGGCGAGGACTCCTGACCCAAGGTGGGTGCACAGCATTTTGACAGTGCACAGCAGCAATTTGGCAGTGGCCAACTTGTCCGTCGAAGGCCTGGCACTTATGTCATCGCTGGTATGCTTTAAAGCAGCCTGTAGTATAGGTTTGAGCCTGATGATTGGACTAGTGGAGCGTCATGGGTGGCCAAGGCGTTCACTGCTCATGTGTTAGGGGTAGTGGAAGCAGGGTTGTTGACCTTCAGCAGATATCCAGGTAGCCCTGTACGATCGGTGGCCAAGGACGTCACTCTTGAGGATAGTAGTTGTAGTTTCAGTTTTGACTGCTTTGTGTTCCAGCAATACAGCGGCCAGCCCTATCTGCCTTGCCCTATAGCAATAGCTAGCCAGCCGTGTGTCCTGCACTGTTGTTCTAATACCTGCAACCCCCTCTCCCACACCACCAACTGGCGGTGGACGTGCAGCGTGGTCAGCAAAGCAATGCACTAGATATAGGGTAGGGAGATTTATGGGGTATTGTCAATTTTCTAAGATTACCCTATGCTCAGTGGCCTCCCCCCTGCCCCCCTTGCGCCGCTCCCACACACTTCCAGCAGGGGCCTAGGCCCTTCGCTGCAACAAACCCCACTCTAGGGTCCAAGGTCAAACCAACGTGTCCTCACAAATACCTTTTGCTTGCAGCACGATGCTCTGCTCCCTGCACCTCACCCCACACCACCACCAACTACCCCTGTTGCTGTGCAGGTCAGGAGGCCAACCTCTTCTACCTCACGAGGCCACAGACCCTACCCAAGGGCTGTCAAGGGCAGACCCCGGCCAAAGGTTGACAGCGGCAGACCCTACCCAAGAGATGAAAACTAGTGACCCAGTGGCAGACCCTACTCAGGGGTTGACAGCGGCAGGCGCAACCCAAACGTTGGCAGTGTCAGACCTTAATCAAGGGGCGGCGACTGCGCGCTCCACTGATGGGTTGTCAGCGGCAGACCCTGTAGACCCTACGCAAGAAATGACAGCGACAGACACTACGCAAAAAGTGACAGTGGCAGACCCTTCGCAAGGGTTGGCAGCACTCTACATTACTGAAGGGTTGACAGCGGCAGACCCTACTCAAGGGTTGACAGCGCCAGGTCCTACCCAGGGTTTAACAGCACTATACCCTACCCAAGGGTTGGCAACGGCAAACCCCACACAAGGGTTGGCGACAGCAGATCCTGCCCATGGGGTGACAACCACAGACCCTACCCAAGGGCTGAAGGAGGCACCAGCTCCTAGGGAGAAGCGTGCAGAAGGTATGTGCTTGAAGCGCCTACACAGGTGTGCATGCAACTCCTAACATGGCAAGCTGTGCGGAAAAACACCACGTGTGCCACATGCTAGTATGGTAGTGAGCAGCCGTTGCCTGTTTGCTGCATCATTGGGCTTGAGACCAGCTGTGTCACATGTAAACAGTATGCATGTAGGGATATTAAACACATACAAACAGGTGAATGGTGCCTCGTCTGGCAATAGGCCTCTCACCCCTGTGTGCATCGCCGCAGGCACCCCCCAACCATGTGCACTGTCGGCGTCCCCACCCGCCACCCCCACCCCCACACCCCACCCCAGCCACCTCCCCACCGCCACAGCGCTGCCACCGCCAGCCTCCGGCCGCCCCCCACCGATCGCCCCACCAGCCCCCTCCCCCCCCACCACCCGCAGCTGGTCGGATGACAGTGGGGGCTTGGACGAGTATTCAAGCGTGTATGGATCCTCATGCTACCAAAGCTCGAGCATAGGTGCCTCATACCCGGGCCCAGCATACGAATCCATCACCACCACCGCCCGCCACAACCTACCACCGGTACACACACCCCACGTCCCCACCACCACTAGTGCCACCAACCGCCGCCACCAGCCACCACCGCCACAGCCCGCCCCAGCCACCAACCCCCATCAACCTCGTGTGGACCCCACCACCCCACCCGGCTCGCAGCCGCAGGCCCCCAGCATACATTGGTGTGATCCGCTTACTGGGGAGACCAGCGCGTTGCAGGTTACTGCAATCTTGGCGGGGGGCAAGTACCAGGCTGTTCGGCAGCTGGGGACTGGGGCCTATGGCAGCGTGTATTTGGCGCAGTGCAAGGCGACAGGGCACCTGGTACGTGGAAAAACCCTGCCAAAAACCCTGCGCGCATCCATACCCGCCGTGCGATGTGCACAGTGTAGGGGTTCGCAAGAACTGCCACTCTTGCGGGTGGAAGTGCAGACAACCACCTGGGTCCAGGATAGGGTACCGTTTTGGGTTAAGGTGCAGAGATTAGGATATGGTAACGAGCATGTAGCGCAGTGCGAGGCGACGGGGCACTCGGTACGGAAAGAAAACGTGGAAACCTCAGCGGAACATCCTGCGCACACCCGCCACCACCCACACCACACCGCCACCTGCCCTGTTGAATAGGTTGTGTTGCAAGTCCAGGGTTAATGGAATGCATAGGGTAAAGGATAAGTGCGTAAGGGGCAGGAGTTTAGTGGGCACAGGGCAGCTGGTAAGGGGAGGAATCTTAGCAGAAAACCCTACGCACACCCTGTAGCACGCTCTGCGTGTGCATGAGGGGTTCAGCGGTGTAGGTTGCGAGGACCGCATGGGCAAATGATCCACTCTGTCCTGTGTCCCTCCCGCCCCCACTGCCCCCAACCCACCCACCCACCCACCAGGTGGTGATCAAAATTGTGGGTCACCACACCACACGTGTGGCCGCCCAAAATCTGGACCCTGACGGGACGGATCAGGCCAAAGTTTGAACCAAATGCTACCCTCTGTGGTCTGCATGTGCCCATCAAGCCTATTTCCCTGAATCTACATCTTCCCCCCTTACGCAGGTGGCGATAAAGTTTGTGGAGGTGCACACGCCCCACGTGCTGCAGCTGGTGGTGCGGGAGGCGCTCAACCTGCGCGCCCTCACCGGCCACCCCCACGTGGTGCCCTTCCGGGAGCTGGTGCTGACCCACAATGGAGTGGGATTAGTGATGGATTACATGAACGGGGGCGCGCTGTCAGCGGTGCTGGCGCAGTATGGGGTGCTGTCGGAGCTTGGGGCAAGGAACCTGTTCCAGCAGCTGCTGGCGGCGGTGGACTACATGACCCAGAAGGGGATCGCAAACCGGTGAGAGGAGGGGAGGGGGAAGCCCTTTGCTAGGGTCTGGGAAAGGTGCATCTCCGCAGTGTCTGATTTCTCAGAAGGGGGTCACGAGGGTTGGGGAGGGGTGGGGGGTTGGGGAGGAGGGAGGGGAGAGGAGTTGGGTGTGGGCGGTGGTACCCTGGCAAAGGTGATGCCAAGATGTGGCTGGCGCAACAGGGGGTGGTTTCGAAGATTGGGGTCCGGAGTCTGTGTTGATAGCTGCTGGGTTGCTGTGGAGAACATGGAGCACAAGGGGGTGACAGGTGGGGTGCAATTTTCTGAGAGGTGGGGTCAGGGTGTTAGACTGAATTTAAAAATCCAGGTTCATATTCGATTAATATTACTTATGGGTTGGAGCCTTGCATATGGACTGTGCCATTGTCCAACGACATTTGCAGCAACTCCGGCCCTGTCCCAGGAGGTAAATCTGGGGCTGCACAGCCCACCAAATCACCACCGAAAGAACCTCATTCGCTCCTCCTCCCCCTGCAGGGACATTAAACTGGACAACTTGCTCCTGGACTGCCCTCCTAACTGCGACCCTCAGCTCAAGGTGTGCGACTTTGGCCTCTCAAAGGATGTGTCTCGCAGCAGTGCACCCCATACCCTGGTTGGCACCCCGCTGTACATGGCTCCCGAGGTGCTGCTGAATGTGAAAGAGTACGATGGCCACAAGGCGGACGTGTGGTCCTGTGGGGTGGTGCTCTACTACATGCTGCACGGCAGGTGCGGGAAATCCTCCACAAACCCTCCATCCACTGCAGGTACTAAGAGGGTAACAGAAAATGATGTAGGTTTGCTGCAGTCCGTGCAAACCGATACCGTTAGGTGGCGCATCCTTGTCCCCCTATAATGTTGCAGGCGCCATGCCCCCCTCTTGAATCCTCCCCTTGCATGCACTTACCTTCCTGGATCACAGTTTGTAGTACACGGGCCACCCCAACGCTGCCAACCTTGACTCCTAACAACCACAAACCAAATTTAAATCGAATACCACAATCACTCGGTGGCAAGCGCCCGTCAAGCACTGTCTGTGCTTTCAACGCCCCCCTCTCATGTTGACCATCTTGGGCCTCCCATGCAGGCACCCATTTGAGCACAGCGTGGGTGGCATCAACAAATCAACCCTGGACCCTTCATACGTTGCCCAACCCTTAAACCACACCCCAGCCTCCCTTTTGCAACCAAGCATTCAGCCACTGCCACTGTCACAGTGTCCGATGTACTCCTCCCCTGAGCTCTCCCCTCCTGAGCCACCTGCTCTTCCCCCTTCCAGGCACCCATTTGAGCACAGCTGGCGCAACACAGGCGACCCCAATGCGCCCAACCTGGCCCTCCAGTCCTACTTCAAGGCCCTCATGAACCAGGAATACGTGCTTTCGGAGGCCCTCAGCCCAGACTGCAGGTAACGTGTGGAGGTGTATGGGTTTGTAATGGGTTTGGTCCAGGTGCAGTTCAGAGCCTTATGCATCAAGATGTGTGGGTGGAGGGCCCACTTGGTAGGGCACTATGGTGCAGGCATTAAGTGTAATCATGAATCAAGAGCAATCACGTTCAAAGACTCGCAGCTTAGACTCGGTAATGGTGGGGCAGCTGGAAATGTGATGAGGAGAGAAAGCACAGTTGTGTGAGCACAACCTCAAATGCTCCAAGCTCAAAAAGGCAATGATAAAGGGCGCCGTACTTCATAGACTAGTTGATAATTGGATGGAATGGCCACCACAGTTCTTGTAACCCATAGGCACCTGGCGTTGTGCAGTCCCTTGAGATTGAAGGGAACTCGCGGAGCTCTTGCTCTCCTTCACACAGGAGCGCCTTCACAAACTACCAAAGGGGGCTAAAAGTAGTTATTTAGTTACATGCATTCCAGCAATACTGCCAGATCAGGAGTTAGTCTAAAAAGGAATTGAAAACTACTTAGAAAATACTTTGCAGTTCGCCCATATTGCCACCCCTTTTCCCCCTTCCTTCCTCATCTGCCTTACACACCCTTAACCCCCCTCCCTGCTGCAGGTCCATCCTCACCTCCATGCTCCACTCAGACCCCGCTTCCCGCCCCTCCATCAACACCCTCATGTCCCACCCCTGGTACAACCAGGGCGCGGAGGAAAGTCTAGGGCCAACCATCCGCGAAATCAACCGGGGATACGCGCAGCGCCCGTCACCCCCTGGGATGCAGAGTGAGGACGACATCAAGAACATTTGCCGCGCAACTTTCCCTGCTCTCAGAGCGCGCAACGACCAGCTCGACTTGGGTTGATAATTGGCTGTGTGTGCAGCCTGCTGTGTGGGGCGGCGCTTTGCTTGGTTGATTATTTCATTTCAGCGGATTGTGGATGGATGTGTTTGGGGCCGCATGTGGTCCCGTAGTTGGTCAGCTAATTTGACTCATTTGACTGCAAAGCTGGAGTGCATGGTGTGTAACTAGGTATGTTTCTAGCTGACCGCATTATTGGCTTATTGGTTGTATTCTCCAAGGTACTGTTGGCACACATGGGAGATAACTTTCTTGGAAGGATCCGTTAATGCAGCATCAATTTTTTCCCCTTTTTGCAAGTGGCTGTGCTCACGCACATGAATAAAGTAGTTTCGATGCCCTACCACTTTGTAGCCATTGAAGAGCAACGAGAGAGGTCCTGGGGTAGTCCCAAGATTCTGTGTTTTGCTTTTTGTTTGCGATTTGGGAATGCTTTTGTCAATGACTCCTTTGTTGCACCACTTTGATGTCACATGGGGCAGTGCGTGGACGCTGCAGGGGTTGTTGGCGTTCTGTGGTGCCCATGGGGGAAACAAACAAGCTACAATCGTTTATACCTGCATATTTAGCTCAGTGCCTGAGAGTCACCAACAATTACATTCAGTGATCGGTCCCGAGGGATGCAATTGGTATTTGGAATCCTCTTTATCCTGCACTTTTTAAAGTGAGTGGGTTCCAAGTGTAGAGTCACCCATAATATGACATGTTGAGAGGAGGTGTGCAGGTCAAGCGCAATGTTGATGCAGAGGTTGGGCATGCTTTGAAATTTATTAATCAAAGGCAGCCTCAGGATGAACAGCCTCTTGTCAAGTTTTGACAACAGGTTGAGGTTTGAAAATGCCTGGGCATGTCTTCATTATACCCATTTGCAAATTAATTAGTTTACACATATTATGCCGGCGTTCTGAAACAAGCTTCCATGCCTGTATGGTATTCAATAATATTTAACTATCACATTCAATTTGTTGCAACTATAGTAATTGTGACAAGCTCTTATGGCGCCAGCTACGCGCTTTACCGGTAAGCTAAGTAGCCCACATGTAGCCTGCAGGCGGGCAAGCAACACTCGACAAAATGCGCCCCCTTATTACCGTATGTGCCATGGACGAATGATTGTGATCAATAATTGTGCTAAACATGTGTACACTAATATGTGGCCTTTGCAAGTACACCCAACGAGGCCAAAGCGTGCTGACCTCAAGCATGCATGTGGTGCATTGGGCAAAACCCATGGCAAAAACGTTTGTAATGAAATTCAATTAGTATGCAATGCAATTGATAGAATCTAGCGAGCTGCAGCAATCTCGCTAGCTGGCAGCCGCTGCTGCTGCATCTCCCCTAATTAAAAGGCTTCAGCCTGAGGCTTTGAAATGGGCCCCTTTGCATATGCCACCCTGTGGGGCACCGTGGGGTCCATCCGGTAGGGCACAGGGCGTGCAAGCGCAGTGAAATACCGTGACAGAAGGCACTGAAATCCGCCTGGCCTTTCAACCTAATATACTGCTTAGTACGCTTAGTACCACCATTATGGCAGCCAAAAATTGAATTGGAGCATGAATAATACCGTTGGGGACTGCCTACTGCCACCTGGTATGTGTGGTACAACAAGTCACGCATGTGAATGGATATCCAGCCGCATCCATTTTGGAAACAGCTTTCATAAACGCATTGACCAAGCCACTCCCACTCTCTACTCAGAGGAACTACAACTGTCCACAAAAGAGGCAAGCAACAAAAGAGGCAAAAGCACTGAAATGAAAACCAGACCCTCCTCTATGCAGTTGTCCCTTGGCAATTTCTTTGAAAGTGAAAAACCTACTCAACATGATGTGTACATGCCTGCACATCCAGCAGTCTCTGATGGGAAACAACTTTCATAAACATGTGGTTGAACACCGCCGCTAGGATGCAGCCCTTCGTACATAACCCTAGACCACACCGATTTTGTACAAAAGACCTGCAAGGACCTGAAACCCTCTAACATGGATGCCCCTGCGTGGAATCCAGCCGCGGGAGAAAATGCAGCTTTCACAATAGCAACGACCACACCCCCGACCTTGAGCCCTGCATTGGGAGTCCTAAAACCTGTACTTCCCTTCTGCAGCCTCGAAGGAGGCTTGGCACAGCTCCCGAATTTGCTGGCTGGTCTGCAAGCCCGGTGGCGGGGGGATGTACACCAGCCCCCTATTGATGGTGTGGAGGGTGCGGCCCAGGGAAGGGAGGCAGCCCTCATTGAACCAGGGGTGGGACATCACTTCCAGCGTGGAGGGGCGGGAGAAGGGGCTTGGCACGAGCATGGCGGCAAGGAGCCGCCTGTGGGGGACGGGGGTGGGGGGCGTCAAGGGGAGAGGGGGCGGCTGGACTTTGCTGAAACCCAAGCAGATACATGACATGCATTTGTTGAAATATAATGTACCTCAATTCGTTTGTATTTACATACGAATACAAGTACAGCAACTCACTCATATTTGGGTAATAATTGTGGTGCTTGAGCGCATACAAATGTAGTCATTTTATGCACCCCATGATATCTGTAATGACAGACACCAAACGGGGCTAAGCTCAGGTGCTATGCCCTTGTTACCCAGGTAGCTGTCAACACGCCATGCCCCACTGTTGCTGCCTGAACTGTCTGCGATTTTCTAAATTGGCTTGTGGCCCACGGTGCAGTTGTGTTAAGTACATTTCACACGAATTCAGCAATATAGCCAGATTAGCAGTCAATCTTGCACATGCGGGGCCATGCAGCTTGTTCCTGGCACTTTTTAAATTACTTATTGAACCCACGCAACATAAGGTCCGGTGCAGCCATGTGTAATAGCATTACTTGTCTTTCTTCCCTTCTTCAGTAACAGGTGGACTTTTCATGATAACCAACAAGAGTTATTATGCACTGCTGCAGTGTGGTGTGAGGCTGCTTGACAGCAACGGGTAGTTCTCGTAGTGCATAAGAAGGGTATTTTCAAATCCTGGTTTCAAATCCTTATACTTGGATGCAAGGTGTAATAAAGGTTATTCAATTGGAGGGGAATTGTCAATATTTCCCTCCCAAAAAGCGGCAATACAACAACAGGGGTAGAAGGTTTTGTAATGTATTTTAAACCAGTACCTGCAGTCTTCCGAGAGGCTGTCTGCCAGGACGTAATTGTCATGGTGCTTGAGTAGCGCTGCCAGATACGCCTGGAGTTTGTAGTTGCGTGTGGTGCCAGCGTCACCAGAGCGAGGGCCATCAAAGGAGCAGCAGCTGCTCTCAAAGGGGTGCCTGCAGGTGTGGAAGGGGGGGTATATGGTCCAATGCTGCAAGAAGTGCAACATCCACAACGGCCCTCGCAGCAGGGGGAGAGGGGGGGGGAGGACAGCAATAGGGTTTATGCACAACAATATGGTTTATGTACAAAGTTTAGTTCCTATACAGCGGACCGCCCATACACTCACCACACAGGGGCTGAACCCTACACCCTACCCCATGGTTCTATGGTCTGCTCACACCTTCCATGTGCTCACACCTTCCATGCAGCATGTGGAAGGGCACCACCCCGCAGGACCACACATCCGCCCTGTGCCTATCATAACCATGTACTACATACTACAGGGTTGTGCCCACATGGCTGTCTCCCAGCACTGGCCAAGGCCAAGCGGCTTCTGCCACGAACTGTCGGAAGGGTTTCTGGGGGGTGGCCTCGCACCTCCCATGCAGCATGTAGTAGAGCACCACCCCGCACGACCACACGTCCGCCTTGTGCCCATCATACTCGTGCGCATTCAGCAGCACCTCTGGCGCAATATACAGCGGGGTGCCAACCAGGGTATGCGGCCCGCTGCTGTTGCAAACATCCTTTGAGAGGCCAAAGTCGCACACCTTGAGCTGTGGTTCGCAGTTAGGAGGGCAGTCCAGGAGCAGGTTGCAGGGCTTGATGTCCCTGCAGGAGCAGGGTTTAGGGTTCCTGAGGCCAGGGTTTGCAGCCCAAAAGGCAGTGCAGCAGCAGGTTGCAGGGACTGGATGTCCCTTGTGGGGAGGTTTATCCCAGGGTATGCGGGGTGTGGGAGGTTGTGTGGCAAGGGTTTCCATCGCCTCCCTCACCTGCTTGTCATCCCCTGCACCAACCCTCCAAAAGTAGCCTCCCGGGACCTCCGCACCCGTTCCCTTTACCCTCAACCCCCCGACCTGCCGTTCCTCCCTTTGGTGCCCCGATTGCAGGCCCTAATGCAGAATGCCTAAACCCTGATGCAGAATCCCAAGCCCTCACGCATACCTCCCCCCTCCTTTGCCACCCGCCTGTTGCTGATCCGCTGCTTCAGGATGTAACCACTGCCCACACCCACCTGTCCCAAACCCTAGTGAAGAGTTTCCCCCTCCCTTCCCTCCCCCTCCCACCCACCTGTTGCTGATCCCTTTCACCACCATAAAGTCCACTCCTGCCACCAGCTGTTGGAACAGATGCCTTGCCTTGTCCTCACACATCTTCCCGCACCCATCCAGCATGTCAGTCAGGCTGCCCATGTTCATGTAGTCCATCACTATCCCCACACCGTCGGGGGTCAGCACCAGCTCCCGGAAGGGCACCACGTGGGGGTGGCCGGTGAGGGCGCGCAGGTTGAGCACCTCACGCACCACCAGCTGGAGCATGCGGGCGTCGTGGACCCGCACGTACTTGATGGCCACCTGTGTTGCGAGGGTAAAAGTCATAGTTTGTATGGGTTTGTATGGGTTTCTCTGGGCCCTGTTGGTCTTTGAGCGGATAGGCGGCAGCATTTGGTGCAGGTGGCGGGAGGCTTGAGAGGGCTTGTGGGTGGTAGGTTGAGCACCTCACGGACCACCAGGTGCAGCATGCGGGGGGCGAGGACGCGCACGCACTTGGCAGCCTGCGGGTTCAGGGTGTAGGGTTTCAAAGTAGGGTTTTTTCCCGTGCGCTCACTGAGCAACCGCGGCGGCTTACCTGTTGCCCCGTGCGGCTGCATGTGGCCAAGTGTACAGTCCCATAGCTGCCCTTCCCAAGCTGCGACAGGGGCTGGTATCTCCTAGCAGCTGCCATTGCAGAGTGCTGAAGCAAAGTGGGTTGCCCTGTGGCGGGGTCGCACCACCGCAAGGTGGGTGCTGGTGCAACCGTAGGAGGGTTTTGGGAGGGGGCACAGCGGGGCTCAACCCTAGGGGGGGCTTGGGCGGCCGCAGGGGCATGTACCCCTTGTGTACCTCGTGGTTGTAGGCGGTTGTGGTAAGGGTTTGGCACGAGGTTTGAGGGGGAGGGGGGTGAGGGTTGTGGGCAGTGGTTGCCGAGGTCTGGGTGGGGAGTGGGCGTTGTGGCGGCGGGGGCGGCGGTGGTGCGGAGGGGGCTGGTGGCGTCACAACCCCCCTCCATAGAAGCATCACTGGTGCTGGTGCTAAGCTGGTCACACCCGCTTGTGCCTGTGGAGTTTGTGGTGGCTAGGGGTGACAGCACCTGGGGAGGTTGCGATCGCCTGCACACCCCACAGAGGTGCTGTCAGGGTTTTTGAAGGCGAGGCTGCCCTGCAGGGTTATCAGAATTCGAGGCTATGATACCTAGAAGTCAGTACTGCTCGTTCTTGAACGGTCTCCACCCACTGATAGCCAAGAGGGTTCCATGGGGGAACGCCAGAGGGTTTTATGTTTTCGACAGACCCTGCACGGCATCGCCCCAACCCCCTGCTCCGCTATAACGGTGGTGACCGTTCAAGGACGAGGCGATACGAAACCCCCTGCCACGAGACAATGTACATCCGAATTCCTAGTGGATCCATGCCCAGCCGTGCCGTGGTTGGGAAGATCTTTGTCGCAACGAGGTTGCAATTGACTGCTTGCGCACTTGTATACACAAGCGCAACGCAGGTACAGTGCACGCCGTCTTTAGGCGACTTTGCCATTGGTTGTGTGGGCAGCGACTTCGAGACTGTTCGGGCCCCTAGTAATTGCGCCCCCGTTTGTTACGAGCACTACTCTGTTTAAGACTGAAGGTTACTATTTCGACGTGTCGTCAAAAATGTGCCTTGCCTCCGCATCGAGTGCACTGCCTCGAGTGCACGCTGCCTCGAGTGCAAGCAAGTGTCGTCAAAATAACATGCGAGTCGCCACACTCAACGGAACGTGCACGCACCTTTCCTGCGGCCCCATTACCCCTCTCCGCAGGTTGGTGATCCAGGTGATGGGCATTTTTCCCCACCCTTCTGAAGCGGCTGGGCAACGTGCTGGGCACGACCACAACGTGCTGGGCACGACCACTTCAGAATTCTGTTGTATGTGCGCAATCGCTGATGGGACCCACTCCTTGGGCACTCTATCACCGTACCGTGATAGTCTGTCGACAAAACAACCATCTGCGTGCGCCTTGCCAGTTGCGCATATGTGGTCCCAAACTGTACTGAATTGGCGTTAAACTGGACCTTCTGGTTTAAACCTGCTGGCGTGGCGCGTTGCCTGCACGAGCTTCGCGCTGCACAAATTTTGCGCCCAATGCAGTGTACTGTTTAGACCTCCTTATCATCAGGCTTATGTAATGCGAAGTCGAACCAGCGGCCTTCTGGTCGGCCCAGCGGGCAGATCAAACTAACCAAAATTTGCAATATTTTATTGGACATGTTTGCAGTCACATTCAGCGAGCCAACCCGGGCACAAGACGTGGAGCTTTGATGTGAAAGCCAAGTCAAGAGTACCACTTGGGAATGTGGTACCACCACCACCACCAAGCAGCAGTGACCAGCAGAACAACACATAGAAATGCGCAAGCAACAACCAGCCCACCAGCAAAGCAAGCTGCTTGTGACAAAACAGAATAACAAACTGTCTCGACACCGTGTTCAAAGGGACACACACATACTTTCCTCTGCACGCTAGATGGTGGGCTTTGCCACGTGAAGGGCACACCGTGTGTGCTCAGGTGTCAGGTGTCAAGCTTGAGGGCTAGCCAACTCACATACAAACTTGGTGCACACTCGTGGCTATGCCCAACAATGCCGGGTGCCGTGGGCTACGACTTTGCAGGGCCTGGCTGTGGTGTCACATCTATTGGCTGCCCCGCCACTCCTGCGTGTTCCAACATAGCTGACGTTGGAGAGCTTCATGGTTAGCGACAATATGCACGCAACTGAAACCGAACAAAGACTTTCTGCACGCGCTGGTACTTGCGGGGCCGGCCATCAATATTTTTGAAATTAATTATGGCCCCGGGTATTGCCACTGAAGAAAGCAAGGAAAGGTGGCAAAAACGTGGGAGTTTATACAAATACATATTGACAGTTCAAAGTGAAAGCCACATAGTGTAATAGGGCCTGAGGTAAATACATACATACACTGCCCACCTGGAGGTCATCCAATAGCTTCTCTGCCTGCTGCGGCGTGCCCCTCACTGCAGCATGGTGGGAGTGCAGCACTTGGGCCAGAGCGCCTCGACCCCCGACCACCGCCACTCCCTGCGCACACGCACAAGCACCGGCCAGGGTCAGGGTCAAAGGCAGCAGGTGCGCGCACCAAATGGCCGAGTATCATACACACGTGATGGGTGTGTGGTTTGTTAACATTACCCGCGGCTAGTGTGTCACCGGGACCCTATGTTCGGAGTTTCTGAGGACTACAGGTGACATGTGCCTTGTGATTGTCCACCCGCCTCCCCACACACCACCCGCTCGCTCACCAGATGCACAACTCAGGGCCATGTTAAAAGTGGGGCCAACAAGCTTTAATGGTAAGCTGCTGGCGTGGTGGGGTATGCATGTGTAATTAAGACCCTAGGTTAGGGCCATAGGTTGGGTTTCACTATGCCTTGCGCAACCAATCAGCATGGGGTGGGCCTCCGTGGCTTTCCATGTACCTAGGTCAAAGGGTTTCCCATGACCATATTCTAAGTTTTATAAGGATGCCTCGACCCCACCATCACCCACGCTTCGCACCCATAGCACAAGGCAGGATCAAGGTGGTATACATAGTGCATGATCAAGACAAACAGTGCCAGGAAATTGCTGATTGGTCCCGCATGTGCAAAACTGCCTGCGATCTGGCTGTATTGCTAGAATGCATTTAAATGACTAGCTAGATGTGCTCTTTTCTCCGGCGCATACATGTGCCGCATGCGGCAGTAGGTGGTTGGTGCTAAACCTTAGGAGATGTGCTTTAAATCCATTAGTGCCAGGGTATGTGCCCTTCCCGCCAGCGCATGCATGAGCTGAAAACAAGCGGTAGTGAGGTGGCTGATGGTGCCAAGTTTAGAAGCCTTACTGTAATTGAATCAGGGCTATCAGGGATACAATACCGCCAGGCATCCATGAGCCGCATGCTACAGTACGGTGGTTGGTGCCTAAATCTAGAAACTTTGCTGTAAATTTATTTAGGGCTAGTACATGCCCAAAAGGGGCTACTTGGCGCCGCATGTGCAAGACTGACTGCCATCTGGCTGTATCGCTGGGATTGCATGGAGCTAACTATGTGCCCTTACCGCTAGCGCATCCATGAGCCGAGCCCCCTCCTCCTGCCCCCCCCGCACCACCACCTGGTGCCGCTGGAGAATTTTAACAAGCGCAACACGCCCAGAGCCAAACCGCTCCTCCTGCGGTGCCAACTTGACGCTTATGTAAAGTGGAAATTGGCGAAGGGACAAAAAGGGAAATCAATGGGGGAATAGGTGGACAAGCTACGCAGCCTGTTCATTACGGGCGCCCGATGTAAGCAAGCGAAGCAAAAAAAAGCTGGGATGGGCAACCTCCAGATTGGGTCACAAGGGAATGCAATGCAATAGCTGACTTCCTGACGGTGGTCAGGGTAGGGGACTACACACATGGTGCCATCAGGCATGATGCCGTGCAGAATGCCTGCCTGCTGAAGGATATGGCCCTATTCTACCAACTACAGACTTTTAGTCTACAGTAAACTACCAATTAGAGACTAAAGTCTATAGTATATCACAATTTCTTGCCCAGCAATACGACAGCTTTGCTACAAGGCAGTGCCAAATGCTGCAATACATGGCGATGAAGCATTCAAACAGTTTCACGGGGTTACCCAAGTCCCCTGCCCGGTAGCAAGTGGGCTAGAAGTGGATAGTGTTGCTAGGGTATGCTTAGGGTAGGCTGGGGTGCCCTTACCAGGAAGCGCGCCACTGCCGTGTCCTGTCGTTTGGCTAGCGCTTCCTCATCAAAGTCCCGGGGCCCAATCTCACTGCCTGGCTGCGATCACAAGCGGAAACTGTAATATTTAAAACACTATCTAGGAAACGTCAGAAACCAAACTAGGAAAAGTTTGTGGGCTGCCCAGTGCCTTAAGAGACTTGCGCCAGCTTCAACAATACGAGTCTCATGTAAACCAAGGGCCTTGGGAGTCAATCTCGCTACATGGCTGTGGTCACAAGCTGGGCGCAGGTCAGCAACCAGACCAGTGCATTGGTGATCAGCCTACTGCCCCACAAACCCTAGGAGCCTCATTTAAAACCCTCACGACCTCACTGCCTGCTGCCGGCGTCGCAAGCGGGGTGCAGGCCAGCGAACAAATCCGTGCTCTCAGCGGCTAGCAGCCCATGCCCCAATTAGGGTCTCATCAACACCATAACAATCAGCCTATGCAGAGTCGAATCTACCTTGATAATCTCTGGGAGCTCCCTCCCTGCAACAGCCTTCTCGTGACCCAAGGCGCTTGATTCACTGGGGGAGCACCCGTCGGCAGCCAGGAACCTGCGCGGCACCCAACAGTGGCTTCCTGACATGCACTCTGGCAGCACAGTGACTGCACTTGAAGGGGATCCAGCCGTATTCGATAGCTGAGGGGACCTTGGAAGACTCCTCTTCCGAGGTTACCCTGAAGGGTCCTCAATGTACAAGTACTGTGTGCGTGTGTGCAACAAAGTATCCCAAAGGCCATAGGCTGTGGCGGGCATGCCTCGTTTCTCTGTGTACGTGTGTGCCCCATAGAGAAAGAAGGCATCCCGTCACAGCCTATGCCCCTATGGTATACATTTCAACATGGATAGCGTATCAACCTGCAGGGGTTTGCAAGGTTTCGTGTGCCAACGTCCAGAAAACCCATGGCCCTGCCGCGAGCCCTCTTATCCTTCCAATGAGAACAGGGGTGTATTGGAGGACATGGGTAGGACTATTATTCACAAAGCTTGCGTGCCAAGCCAACGCCCAAAAAAGCTCCTCGGTAAATCCTTGCACACAATGCATGCATGCATATGGGCGAAATGTGCTAATTACCGTGTCCTATTGCAGTGACCATGTGGTGCGTTGGTGCCACAGTCGTCAACGGCGGCAGCATACGAGAACAATTCTGCAAAGCTAGTAGCGTGCTGTCATTTTGTGGGCTTTTCATCTTGTAATCTTGTAACTGGCTCTCACCTGACTTGGGTCCACCCCCCAATTGCATGGTGGCGCACAAGCCGAGAGCGCAAGCAGGTGTGCTGCAGCAACTGGGCAAACATAGACGCACGTTTCCCACCAAGATACTCTATGTCTGTTTGAACCCCAGCTTGTAGTGGCTGTGGCGTATTGCTCGTCTCGAACTGGGCGGGACAGGAACGCAGGTGCCAATCTTGTTGACAGGGTGAACCACTTCTACGCCCACTTCTGGCAACAGCACATGCACAGGTACACGCCACTGGGCTGATATGCCTTACATATGTGTAAGAAACAGCGGTATGGCAGAGAGCAGCATGCAGCATGGCTCAAATACCGTGGCCACCATTACACGTTGTTTTTTTACAACGAAATATGATCCCCCAGTAGCAAAGCATGTTTCCCAGGGATTTGCTGAGAAATAACAGCAACACTCAAATCCCCTTGATATTGCAAACAATCCGGATCACGGTTTATCCGACGATATCTTTCGGTCAGTCTGCTGACATGGCATGCCATGTCACCTGGATCCGTCATCAGATATTTTGCTGGGCGAAATCAATTTCATATTACGATTAAATCAATCGTCGTCCACACGTCTTTTTTGCGTGCCGTGCCCTTGCAAAAGCAAGCAAAAAGTTGCTCAAGCCAGCCCTGGTTGAGATAACGTAGCGCGCCTATAGCTGCTGCGCAATCACCGTGTCTAGTCACTTCGCGCTCTGTGCGTGAGAACAGGTGTGAGGGTTGTAAACCTCCAACTCATATCTTCGTTGAGCACATAAACCCCATCCCTGTTGCTCAAGACGTAGCCTTTGACGCCTCTTGCACCACAGCCCACGATGGACAGGGCGCTCTGTAACTCGCTTTGCTCTAGCCAGGGTCATGCACAGGCCAGGGGTACCAGGCAGGTCAGCCCTTGCCCGGTAAAGAAGGCGAGGTCTCCAAACGTGCTGCGCACGAATGCAACCCTACGTAGGCCTGTTGTGGCTTCCTCCCACTCACCAAACAGCTTGCAAGTGAAGGCAGCAGCCACCCTCGAAGCTCCATCCTCAAGCAACGGTGCAACTAGCCAAACCGGGAAGGTTAAGGTGCTCATCGCCGGCGCTGGCATCGGTGGCCTCGTGGCTGCGCTGGGCCTCCTCCGCAAGGGCTTCGAGGTGCAGATCTTTGAGAGGGACTTGACGGCAATCAGGGGAGAGGGCAAGTACCGAGGCCCCATCCAGGTAAAGCTCCACCTTTGCTGTCTAGGGTGCCCTGTTGTTGGGCCGTTCTCACCCATCAGGAGCACGTCCCTTTTGGAAGCTTTTTCACGACCTTCCATGGCAGTGTACGTGGCGTAGCCTCTGCTTCAGGTTGGACATGTTTTTGAGAATTTGCTGCAACCTCCTCAGGTGCAAAGCAACGCGCTTGCTGCTCTTGAAGCCATCGACCCAGAGGCAGCTGAGAAGATCATCCAGTCGGGGTGCATCACGGGAGACAGGATCAACGGGCTGTGCGATGGCGTCACTGGAGACTGGTAGGTGGCGGGGCACACATAATTATTGTGGTGTTGTGCTTTTTTGTAGCACTGACTGTGAGTTATTTCCCTTACCAGTAGTGCTGCCTCGGTTGGTCAGCTGGTTGGTGGGTTTCTGTGCAATGTATACTGTGCCCTACTGCTAAGACATTGGCAGGTGGTGGGAAATCACACCCAGTGGTGCGTCGCTTGTCTGTAGGACTCCTATAGATGGTGCTTTGTATGTTTGTAGCAGTGAAGTGGGTGGTGGTCCCTAGTACTCAACTGTTGGTGGGTTTCCACACTGTGTTTTTTACCTTAACACCTCGTGGTTCCAGGTACATCAAGTTCGATACCTTCCACCCAGCAGTGGCCCTGGGGTTGCCTGTCACTCGCGTCATCAGCAGAATCACGCTCCAGGTATGCTGCGGCCAGAGTTTGCAATACCACCATAGGGTTTCCCTCGAGTCCTGTCCAAACCCTACCACTAGACACAAACAAGGTAGTTGTGGTAGGGTTGTTGCCATACCAACAAGGAAGTTGCACAAGCTGGGGCTGTGGCTTCGCCTATTCCTGTTCTGCACCTGTTTATTGTGGGTAGAGGCTTGCCTTGCACCAACCCGCTCTAGCAGGCCTTGTACCGTTCAATATCCATTGCACCCACGGGGCCTTGACACATGTGTACTCAACTGCTTCAGGAGATCTTGGCTGAGGCCTGCGAGTCGATTGCTGGCAAAGGGGTTATACAGAACGCCTGCCAGGTGGTGGACTACAGCGAGCAGGTGGACCCAGCCACTGGCAAGCGCACCGTGACAGCCATAATGGAGGACGGGAGCACACACACCGGGGACATCTTGGTTGGGGCTGACGGCATCTGGTCCAAGGTAGGCACCGCCCTTCCAGGCTACTGGTATTACAGACGTGGCAGGAGCTACTGTACTTGCAGGTGTCAGGCTCACTAGGGCTCTGCTACAGTTCCATAGTCATGTGGGCCCTAGTGAGGTATAGCACACATATAGAACCCAGTGCAGTCTCCACACTCCATGGGGGCGTTTAGGGGCACACAGTAGGGCACATGCACCAAGCTAGGCACCGACTTGCCAGCGCACAACGAGTTGCTGCAACGGCAGGAACTGGGTCACTGCAATTCAGGCTCTGGTGCAGTTGCAGCAGCGGGGTCACGAGGGGTAGTGCCTGTGCTTACTCACTCCAGTCCCTCCCACACGGGGGCGACCTTCATTAGTGCAGCGGCGGTCTAGTCCAGGCGCACAGGCACCACTCTACCAGGCTCAGGCTTCCAAGAGTCTGTTTCATTGCACTGGCAAGCCACTCTGAGCCGCCCTTTCCGTTATCCAAATGCCAGGGCTCCACTGGTGCAGTTCTTCGGGCGTCTGGCCACTGGCAGGGCAGTACCTCCGCCACCTGTAGTTGCCCCCACACCCACACCCACATCCACACATAGACCACACTGCATTAGGTGAAACCTCCCCCTGACCCCTTACTCGCAGGTGCGCCGGAAGCTGGTGGGCGAGACCTCCCCCATCTACAGCGACTACACCTGCTACACTGGCATCAGCGACTTCACCCCCCCTGATATTGAGACCGTGGGGTACCGTGTGTTCCTGGGGAACGGCCAGTACTTTGTGAGCAGTGATGTGGGCGGTGGCAAGATGCAGTGGTATGCTTTCCACAAGGAGGCGCCAGGTGAGACACAAGGAGTGGATGCGTGTGGTGGAGTGGGGGGGGGTGATGGGTATGGCAGGATGGCGGTCAATCTTTTCAGTTTTTTTGTGTGGGGGGGGGGGATTGCCAGTACTGTCAAGCAGGGATGACAGGGGCAAGATGCAGTAGTATATGGTTATCAAGGGGGCGCAGGTGTGCCACTGAGACAGGCAGTTTGGATGGTAAGGGCCGTGTGGACACGTGTTGTGGTTGGGTGTGTATTCGCAAATGGGCAGTACACTGTAAGCAGCGACATCGGGGGCAAGACCCTGCATTAGGGTCAACTAACCAATAAATGCCAATTTATTTAAAGGATGATGATGGACGCTCCACCTGCCACCTGAGGGGAGGAATTTGGTGGCATCGGCAAAAGATGGCTACAAGAAGCAGCATTGGCCGGGCCTGTTCAAAACCTTGAAACGACAGTGTGAAGGACCTCACTGGCCATTATCTAAACCCTAAAGCCCACGGCTATTGCTTCCAAAACCCTTACCCCTGTACTATGGCCTATTCACACTGAACCCCGAACCCAACGGCCATGGCTACCAACCCCATTTACCCTACAATGCGCCTAGTCACCCTGCACCCTGCGTTTCAGGTGGCACCGACGAGGATGGCCACAAGAAGGAGCGCCTGCTCAAATTGTTTGGGTCGTGGAACGACAACGTGGTTGACCTCATCAAGGCAACGCCCGAGGGCGACGTGCTGCGCCGCGACATCTACGACAGGGCGCCCATCTTCACGTGGACCAAGGTGAGCGGGTTTGTTGGGTGTGTACGGTTTGGGTTTAGGGTGTCTGGGTGCAGGGATGGCATGAGCAGTGCCAGGACAGGGTATGGGTGGCACAGGGGGTTCAGGACTGGCTGCTGATTTGCCTGTACTGCTGGAACACATGTAAGCGGTGGGGTGGCGGGTGGCGAGGATGGTGGTGTTGGTAGCAAGGACCTGCGGCAATTTTTTGAGGATAGATTGCCATTGCGTGTTCATGTGGACGTCGGTGGGGATGGGGGTAAGGGAGGGGACAGGGTGGGCGATTCATGGGCAGGTAATCACTGCCGCATGAACCACCACCCCACCCACCTCCCTTCAGCTGCGCCGCACCCGCTTGCACTCCCTTAACACCCTCCTCACCCTCCTACACCCTCCTCACCCCCCCCCCCTCACCTCTTCAGGGTCGTGTGGTGCTTCTGGGGGATTCCGCCCACGCCATGCAGCCCAACCTGGGCCAGGGGGGGTGCATGGCCATAGAGGATGGGTACCAGCTGGCGCATGACCTGGACAAGGCGTGGGAGGAGAGCAACAGTGCTGGCAAGGCGCTGAACCTGGAGAAGGTGCTGGAGGGCTATGCCTCGGTACGTGCAGGGTGAGGTGGGGTCGTGGGGGTGAAGTATGGTCTAGGTGTGGTGGTGGGTGTGTAGGGGGGTGTAGGAGTCATATGGGAGAGTCACATGTGGGAGGATGGGGTTTGGTGGGCATTGAGGGCGGGTATGCATGACTCCGCATGACTCAGAAGTGGGGCAGGAGCGACTGTGCTGGCACTGGGTGTGGTGGGGCAGCATTTCTAGATGCATTGTGGCTGTGGTGTTTGTGTTTTGACAAAATGCGTTAGGAAGTGTCATTCCAGCTTTGAAGCCAGATCAGTATGCCTGGGTATGCCTAACCCGCCCAAAAATCAGGTGCATGCAGATTATTACACTGCACAACCCCTCAGCTTTCACAATATCCACCGAATCACACCACCCACCCACCACCACCCACGCATCCCCCACCACCCACCCGCAGAAGCGCTTCATGCGCGCCGCCACCATCCACGGCATGGCTCGCATGGCAGCCATGATGGCATCAACCTACAAGGCCTACCTGGGCGAGGGCCTGGGCCCGCTGTCCATCCTGACCAAGCTCAAGATCCACCACCCCGGGAGGGTGGCTGGCAGGCTGGTGATGGGAGTGACCATGCCGGCGGTGCTGCAGTGGGTGCTGGGGGGCAACTGCAGCGCGATTGAGAACGGGGACAGGGCGCCCGCCTGCAGGCTGGAGGACAAGCCCACCACGTTTGATGAGAAGGTGGGTGGGTTGAAAAGCCTACCCTGAACCCTAGATGGCAAAACCTGGTGGTGGTGACTTGTGTGGTAGGGATGGGTGCTGGGGAGAGACTTTATTCTGGAGAGAGTAGACCGGAAAGGGTGCCCGCCTGCAGGAAAAGAAATGGTGCGGGGGTGGTATTAAATACCCTTGACTATGAACCCTGAATTGTAAAACGCAAAGGAAGTCGGAGGTCTGTGGTGGGGGCTATTGCGGGTGAATTGCCGTCCTGAGGCGACCTTGACCCGAGACGCTGCTAGGGTTTCATTTCCCACCACAAAACATGTGGCCTGCTTGCATGCGCAACCCCATCCCTGCACCCAGCACCCTCGCCCACCCAGGGGTGCACTGCTCGCCACCAGCTGATCACATTCAACCTCCTCACCCCACCCCACCGCCCACCGCAGGACTTTGGCCTGTTCATGAGCAATGACGACGCGCTGCTGCGCGCCACGCACGCCACCTGGACGCTGCAGCCCGTGGTGGGGGGCGCAAATGGCAATGGGAATGGGAATGGGGCGGTGGCAACCGAGATCAACCACGAGGAGGAGCGCAACGAAGTGAGGATAGACGAGGAGGGGGTGCTGGTGGGCAGCGACGCCAGCTGCTGCATCGTGCTGGACGTGCCTGCGGTGAGTGGACGAGGGGTGCTGGGCTGTACATGGGCGTTTGCAGGGTGGTGGGTTGTTATGGAGCTTGTGGTAGGTTCTGTTAGGGTTTTGATGGGCCTAGTGTGTTTTTGCTGTGGGGGTTGTAAAGAATTGTAGAGATGCCACTTGCGGCATGTGCTGGTGTTTTGCATGTGGTATTGCTGCAGTTTCTTGACTCGTTTTCCCATATCAACCCATTGACCCCCATCCCTCCCTGCTGCCAGGTTGCGCCCTGGCACGCTCAGATTGACAAGCGTGGCGAGGACTACTACGTGACCCACCTGGACGAGGGCACCAGCACCTACCTCAATGGCAAGGCGCTGTTTGCGGGGACAAGGGAGAGGATCATGCCAGGTGGGTGGAATGCAGAAAGTGTGTATGTTTTGGTGAAGATGGAACGACTTGGTGATTCTCGGTTGTTAGGGGATCAAGGCAGTTTAGGGATTGGGCAATGAAGATGAATGGATGGTCCTGTCGGATGGCAGGCGGATGGATGCAGAACCCTGTAGTGCCCCTTGCTATCCCAGCATGCCCCCTCCCTCCCTGCGCATCTCCCCAGAGTACAAGGTGCCCATGAAAACCCCGTCCTCGCCTTCACCCACCCCTGACCTCACCCATCCAGGTGACGACGACTTCACCTTTGGCCCCTAAACACCCGGCTGCGTCTCCAGCTCAGCCTCAGGGTGTAGGGTCTGGCCCACGCCCCCCTGACCACCCCCTCCCCCCTTGACCCTCCTCCCCACCCCCCATCCCCAGGCGACGACCTCACCTTTGGCACCCGATCCCCCGGCTGCTCCTTCCACGTGCGCATGCGCCACCCCAACCAGCCAGTGGCCAAGCCCCACCTGGCGGTGGATGGCAGCGGAGTGACTATCCTCCCAGACAGTGTCGGCTCCCAGGCAGTGCCGGCTGGCAAGCCATGAATCTTTGGAATCCCCCAGAGTTGGGAGAGGGAAGAGGAGTTACAGCACCAATGACAGTACGCAGCTAGGCATGCGGGAGGGAATCGGAGAGCTGGGACTGCAAGCATAAGGGTAATGGATGTACCCTTTGAGGCGGGATTGAGTTGCTGGGAGTGGAGGCGAGGATGGCCAGTACGGGGTTGGGAGCCCTGTGCGGCATGGTGCCAGCTGGCTGTGCGGGCAAGTGATACAGTTTGCAGGGAGGGTTTCTTCCGGCGGCGTTTGTCGCGCTGGAATGGAAACGAGGGGGAGGGAGGTGGAGGGCAGCTGGTATGGCAGTGGCAGGCCTGGTGCATACTTGTCTGACTGCCAGCTGGCAGACTCGTGAGGCGCCCTGTAGGATTTGGAGAAGAGATATGACCCATAGGTTGGGAGGAGAGAGGGGGGGTGTATGGTATAGCCATGACAAGAGCTATTATTACTTGGGCTGTGGAAATATGGGATGGGTGCAGGGCTGCTATCTTGCTCATTGCCTGTTTTTTGTTCAACCATTTTCATTGCTGAAAGGGGGAATTGACTTGCCAGTATTAGCTGACTGCCACTACTGGCATTGTCTGGTGTGAGATTCGCTGGTGCAGGGCAAGGTGGGTTTGGGGGTGTAGGTGTCATTTTCGATGGGTTGTGTGGGTGGGTGGGGCATGAGCTGCAAACAGGGTGGCCATTCGTGTTGGTATTGGGCCCCAGGGGAGTTTCAGAAGTGCGCCATTGGGTTGGCCAGGCAAAGGGGCGCCTTGTACATAGGCAGGGTCGGCGATTGAATTCAGCCTCACTTGCGTTTCGCAAGGGGAGCACTGTCGGGGGTTGATTTGGGATTGGAGGGTTTTGTACCATGGCAGTCGGTCAGTTGAGAAGACCAGGGCATTTATTTGGAGGTTCAGCTGGCTTTTTCAGAGGCGCTGACAATCATTATGATCCGCAATATGATTGTTTATTTTTGTACCATGCCTTGTGGGAAGAATATGAAATGCATGTTTTTTTCGGTGATTGGTGTTCCAATTTGGCAACAAGAACAAGGGAAAAGGACTTCGATTTTGGTGCACCCGCCCACCCCCTAGGGGAGGAACCAGTTTTGCCTATTGGGGGGAGGCTGGCAGACCTGGGGCCCTTGCCAAATGCATGCCTTTCTGCACATACGTATTTTAAGCTCATAAGTAGCTCATCCCCTAGTACTTAGTACGTAGTATCCAGAATCCATGAGACGGTTTCCAGTGTCATGCCGTTGCGGACTTGCTTTCGAGATGCTGCGAGAATGCACAATAGGGTCCAACTTTGAGTAGTGCCATCCCCCGGTGAAGGCAAATTGAGCTATTGTATGGCAAGATGGCTTGTAAGAATACTTACCACTGTAAAGGATACAGTAACTTATGATAGAACCTGTTGGCCAACCGATTGACCAATGGTTTAACCTCACAGTGTGTCAATGAGAAGAGTTTTCATTTCGAAGCAATTGTTCGAAGCATTCTAGGGTATTTATATCATGCTTTAGGACCCTAATTACCTAACCCCGACACTGTTTTGCCTGCGTTATCGACACAAAAGGTGTTTCACCACGAGGCTGATCGCTTTTTCGTTGTTTTCGCAAGGCTAGGTCGAGTGAAGTAGTGTTGTTGTTTCACGTATAACTCACAAGTGAAGTAGTCACTGGGTGGCTCTATTAGGCAGTATACTAGTGGTATACCAGTGGAGTAAATCTTGGTGGATGAGCCCACCAAAACCCAGTGTGGGCTAGGCATTGTCTCACCAAGCTGGAAAGTAAACAGCACGCTGTACCACGTTTGGGACACGCATTTGACACTACGTTGACGTTCACCACTGTCTTACAGCGGCTGCCTTCTGAGGAATCGCATACCCAGTCACTCTAGCAGGGCAGTATCGGTAGCAACCTTCTGGTCTGTTTTATGATGACATGGGGCCGTCGGGTAGTGGAGTATAGCCTTGTGTGCTGCTGCCAAATGGTCTCCGACTGACGAGCTGTTTTCCTCACGCGTCGGGGACGCGTTGGGAGCCTCCCTTTGCCTCCATGCCTCAATGCGGGAGTGAGGTGCTGGGAGCCGGGCTGTTGGCCGGGGTGTTCCTGACAGTGCTTGGGACTCTGGTAGTGCTGGACTTGGGTGAACAAAGCTCGAGGCGTGAGGGTTTTGTCTTCGAGAGCCTTACCACGCCCCCCGCCCCCCCCGTGAACCAAGGTAAGAGTCTGCCAACTGTACAAACCCAGTCGGTTGTGTCTGCAAACCACACGTCCACCCCTGCCTATTACTCGACAAATCGCCAAGCGTTCTGCTCAAACTGTGCACTACCCGTGCATTGAGGACCCGGGGTCCAATTGAGGCCTCTCGGTGGGCACCCATGGCCCCACATTGTGCATGCAAAATGGGGCCCAAGGGGTGCAGTGCAGCATAGGCCTTTTTCTAGTGGGTCACGTTGCACGCTGCTGGTGCCGGTTGGGTCATATGTAGGTATCAATACCAAGGAGTATTGAAGTCTTCGTTAGAGGTGGCCTGGTGCACTTTGTCGTTCCCCGACACCCAATTCTGCGATGCAGTACAATCAGTGTGCAGTGCACAGCAGCAAGTACAGCAGCGTTATTCCCACCTATGCAAACCTTGCAAGGGGTCGTGGGTCACTTCCCAGGGGGTGTCACTGCCTACTCATATGTTATTCCCATCTAAGCATACCTTGCAAAGTATAGTGGTTTCTTATATTGTGGGTCATTTCCAGGGGTGTCTCCACACACTCATCTGTTATAACCATGCACCTGGCTGAGCTGCCTCCTTGGTGACCCCTAACTAGGGTTGGCAACAGTGGCTGCAGCACCATGTCAAACCCTAGGGCACCTTTGCACCAAGTCAACCCTAGGGGCCAGTATCTGCAAGCACACGTTTTATTACACCTTGTTTCATGTGCACGCCTGCTGTGCTGACCCACAGGGCCAGGGGCTCTGGTGGCTGGCGCACTACACTCTCCTTGTGTGCTGCAACCCTCTTGAAACACGTTTCCAGTACTTTTTCTTTTGCTGTGCTGGAACACTATGGATAGGCACAGCAAGCGCGCATTTCACATGATGTCTATAGGACAGCCGTTTTGGGTCGGCCTGCAGGGGTGGCGGCTTGGGGGGGTACAGGCAGGCCGGACAACTTTTAAAAGTCGTGTTTTTTTTTCAGGGTGGATTTAGGAACAGGGTGTTGTTTGGCTGGTTTAGGATTCAGGGGTTGTTGGCGCCTGTGGTGGCAGCCTGCAGGGAGGCAGTTGGGGGCGCAGCAGGGGTTTGAGGGTCTAGGGTTTCACTGGTTGGGCTAGGGTTTAGGCGGTTGCTGACACCTGTGGTGCGACCTCGCAGATGCGGCACCTGGCGGGCAACAGGCGGGCACAGCGCTTGAGAAGACTGTCCTCACCGCCCTGCTGGGCTGCCTCACAGCGGTGCTAGCAGGGCTGCTGCGGGTGCTGGTGGGGAAGAAGGTGTTCCACAAGCACCCACTGCGTCAGCTGCAGCCGAGGTGGGTGTCATGGGTTGTGAGTCACTTGTGACAAGGCGCAGGGGTTCAGCCAACGGGGTTTAGGGTTGGTGGTTAGGGTGAAGGGTTGGCACCGCCCTGCTGGGCTGCCTCACAGCAGTACTTGCAGGGCTGTTGCGGGCGCTGGTGGAAAAGGAGGTTTTTTAAAAGCAAACACTGTGGCGGCTGGAACCAAGGATGGGATTTCTTGAGAGGTGTAGGGGTTCAGCGTTTCTTGAGATTTGTGGTCTATGGTTGGCATATATGACCCAAGCTGTTTTAAAAGGCATTTCTAGGCCACAGGCCACCCTGTCACGCATGTTGGGTGTCTATTGGGTGTCCTTTGCATGTTCATCTCTCAGGAATTAAGCTCAATCCGCTTTGTGGCAAGTTGGAGACGGTAAATGGTGTACCAGCAAGGGATGCTGACAAGTCATCATGGGTCACAAGGACCCTAAACCCTACTTTTGTGTTGTAGCAGGAAGGGCCGCAGGGTACCGCTGGGCGAGGGCCAGCCCCACCAAACTAGGTCCACTCCCAATGCCGCGGGGCCTAAGGAAGGGAGCACGGCTGCTGGATTAAGGTACAGTTGCAGTCTCGTGCGAGTGCCAGGTGGGATGCATCCACCGCTGCTGGCCACACGCCATGCGCTGCGGTTGTCCACAAGCCGCTACCATGTGCCGTCACCATGGTTCGTCAAGCGGTTGTCTCAAACTTATCAAGAAAATGTGATGACAAAGTAGGATGTTTATCTGAAACTCTGACGGACAATTTGGGGTTACTGTTACTCTGTTTTGGCGCTGTTTATACCATATCACTCCTATATTGCAGTCAATAGATGGTATAAACAGCGCCAAAACAGAACCGCCTGGCGCCACATGTGCAAGATTAGATGCCAATCTGTTGTCCACAAGCCGCTGCCGTGTGGCGTCGCCGTGAAAGCAAGCGGGTTCTCTAACCTTGTCCAAATGTGATGACAAAATAGCAAGCTTATCTTGAGATTCCGGCAGGCATTTTGAGTTCACTGTTACTCTTATCACTCCTATCTCGAGATCAATAGATGGTGGAAAATAGCGCCTAGCGCCGCATGTGCAAAAGTATGCTAATCTGCAGGAATGCATGTGATTAACTTGCAAATACCACTGGCACGAAAAGCAGGCAACATGCATCTTTTCTCTTGGCATGTGTTGCTTGTGCTGCTCCGCCTGGGTGTTTGCTGTGGTTATTCCTACTGCAGCTGGCTTTCATGGATCAACCTGTTATTTTGCTGTGCATTTTTCTTATCCCTGGCTTTTGTTGTGGCCCCAGGCGCAATGAGTCTTCGCCTGACTGCACCCAACAAGAAGTCCATATGGCAGGCTCCAAAGGTCTCCACAAGCGCAGCGCGGGCGGACAAGGTATGCTGTGCCGGGTTCATGGTCCGAGGACTGGGGTCTAGGGTTTAGGCAAAGCCCACTCGGGAAGGGTCTGAAAGGGCTCGGCGAGCGCAGCGGGAAGGGACCAAAGCTGGCAGAATGGCCATTAGGGTTAAGGGTTTGAGTGGAGTGTTTGGAACTTGCGCGATTTTCACTGCTAAAGGCTTAATGGGGGTTGTTTGTGACCATACCAAAATGGACTTCCATCCGGTAGGCTTGGTGGTTTAGGGTTTAGGGTTTTAGGGTCCGCCAGCGCAGCGGTAGTGACCGCGGTGCCCACTGGTGCGCACATGCGTCACCACATGTGCCTAAAGTGCCTACTCTTCCATGTCACGAATCCAAGTGGCACCTGACTGTGGAAGCCAACGCCGCAAATGCAAATGGCCTTTGTGAGAAATAGAGGAAGAAAGGAATGCACAAAGGCGGAGTTGGCGGGCACTGGCTCGCACCAGGGCACCCCAAATGGTTTTTCGTTGTGTCGTGCATTTGTAACTGAAATCAAGGGCTCACGGTATTGCAACTCTTGCCTGCAGATGCCCCCCGCTCTCACCCATCAGCTGACCGACCCGGCCGCCCCCCCGCCCCGCCCCCCCGCTCCCCCACCCCCCCACCCGCCGCCGCCCCAGGCCCCTCC
>JAULBX010001336.1:0-154808 GCA_032358255.1 Heterotrichella gracilis
CCCCCACCCCCACCCACCTCCGCCTTCCTCTTCTTGTAGTTGTCCACGTGCTCCACGCGTATGGTCCTACCCCCCACCCGCGCCCCGCTGAGGTTGTCCACAGACAGCACCGTGGAGCGCTGGTCCTCGTACGATAGGAAGCAGAAGCCACGTGACTTGCCAGTCTCACGACTCCTGCAAGGGGGGGAGAGAGAGGGGATGTGGAGTGAGTTATACATATTTATATTGTCAGCGCCACATTAACACCCCTTCCTTCACCATTGCAGGAGGGCGGGTGCACACTTACAGACGGGGTTTAGGCTTAAGGGTTGTATGCGGCTTGGGGCGGGTCATGGGTGTGCAAAGTGAGGTGTGTGTGCCAAGGATGTAATTGGTGAGGGTGCAAGGTGTGTGATTCAGATGCAGGGGGATTGACTCTTGTGAGGAATGCAGGGCCACACCGATGCACAAGATGTGCGTGTGCGTGTGATGCCAGGCGGGCGCCGTGCAACCGAGCCACCCTCAACTGCAAGAATTTTTTTGTGAAATTTATTTTGCGTGTGAACGCCACAGGCGCATGGACTGAGGTAAGTTGGCAAGACATTGGCCTGGTGCTGGTGGCAATGCAGAGGTGTATCCCTCCCCACCCAGCATACCACTGTATAGAAGCACTGCGCTCCCCATATGAAACTATAAAACCGAAATGCTTGCTGCAACTGCAAACTGCAATTAATCCTGCGTCATGGGCATTTTATTCAACGGTTGGCAATGCCTTGCTAGGCGCATATGCATGCACTATGATGCATGCATATAGAGCTTTCATGCAGGCACTCACCTGATGAGGTTACAGTCCACGATCTCTCCATACTGCGAAAACACCGCCAGTATGTCACCCTCCGTCAGGTCGAACGGCAGGCCACCAGCGAAGACATACGACGAGTGCTTGAACCGGGCATGCCACGACGCACTGTCAGAAATGCCTGCCTGGATTTCAGCTTTGGTGGCCTTCTGGGTGTTCTTTATTTGCGTCAGGGGGTTCATGGCTCACGTTGGGTTTGTCTATGCACTGTGTGCTGTCCCAGGGATAGTTGGGACCCAACACCAACTGGCATCACTGTTTGTACAGGAAGCACTAGTCCCAACTTGGGTTGCCACAGCATACAAGGCACGCACTCAAACTCTGCGCACTGTGTGCTCTCGTTTTAGTGAGAATGAGTCAAGAGGTAAACGGTGATGGTCTATACCTATCTAGACACAGAGCCCTCTTTTTTGCCGAGCCACTCAGCTTACTCAGAGGGCCGACTGGCAGGGTTGATAACTGTGCAACTTCAGCACTACCCAATTCAGTCTACGTTAAAAGCACAAACGGACTGCTGTCAACGTCAAAATCTACTGGTTGGGTTCCAAGCTGTGTTAACACTCAAAAGCTTTGTGAGCGTTTCGTGGCGGCCATCCCTGTGAATTTCAATCTCATCCTTCCTGTTTCTGGAACCAGTAGCGTGGCACTTGCTAGTAGGTTGCAACACATACTATAGAACCTCTTTAGTTGTTGTGCCTTTTCGGCACTTCCCGCAGTGCGTAGGCTGAAGGGTCAAGTGAACATCTTTCGGCAGTTTGGTTCACCTTGCAACAGGTTTCGGAAACCCACACCAGCCGCTTGTTGGCGGGCCAGGGGCTTCTGTTATGCAGCCTCTGCTGCCTAGCAAGCTCGGGAATTGCAAAGCTCGGGCTTTCCGCAAGCAGCTCGTCCACCAGCCCTTGCCATCTCAACACAGGGCTCCTCGACACACACACCAACATTTCCACGTTAGCAGCAGGCTTAAGTACGCCACCAACGGTGTCATCGTCACACGGAAGGCGTACGATGTAGCTGTGATCGGAGGGGACCTGCTGGGGCTGTCGGCTGCCTATGCCCTGGCGAGGCG
This sequence comes from Heterotrichella gracilis, assembly GCA_032358255.1. Lineage (NCBI taxonomy): Eukaryota > Xanthophyceae > Tribonematales > Xanthonemataceae > Heterotrichella > Heterotrichella gracilis. The sequence goes on from JAULBX010001336.1 coordinate 1,905, forward strand.
TGGCAAAAAGGTGAGCCCCGGCCATCGCCACAGCCCCCTTCACGACACCCAGTAAAGGCTAGGCGCCGGAACGCTTGATGCCACAGTGAACGAGCAACTGCAAAGTAGAGTATCATGGTCGAGGTAGACGGCAGCCGTGGAGGTCGGCCTGCATGTCGTTTCCAACCCTTGTGCCATATGCATGCATATGACAGCCACCACCACCGCCGTGTCAAGCAGGCCCACCTATACTTAGCACGGGGACCTCTGTTATTGTCCCTAGGACCCCTTATGTGGGTCGAAAGCAGACCGCATAATAGCAAACTGCTGCCTTGTGTAGCACACTGTTGGCTGCACAACCTGGTTTACCTCACACCGCTGGGGCTCTCCTCTCCCAGGTGGCCGTGTTGGAGGGTTTTGGGGTGGAGCAAGGCATACCCCGCCTGACCGAGGATGTCAAGCCGCTGTGGCTGCCACACCCAGACCCATTCCTGGCCAGGTGAGGGCTGTGACCCCCCTGCACAAACAAGCACCAGTGCACAGCACCCCCCCTGAACAGCTACACAGAGTTGGTGCACTGAAAACAGCTGCCCACATATGTTGAACCCCCATCTGCTACATGGAACGTTCCCCTCATCATGCTGCACGGAAGCTATCACCGTAGGGATAGCTGCTTCCACTCAGAGGTGAACCAGTGTCCCCTTTCCAGTGTGCACCACCCTGTTAAAACCCCCCTTGCCCCCACCCTCACACCCTCCCCACCCTCCGCACAGCTGTGCCAAGGAGTCGCTGTATTACTGGCGGGGCCTGGAGCTGCAGTCGGACGCGACCCGCCTGGTAAACCCTTGCGGAACCCTAGACCTGGGACCCGCGCGGGGTGCCAGCGATGCCTCAACCCTACTAGGGCAACTGCAGGACAGCTGTCGCAGCGCGGGGGTGAAAAACCACCCCCTTGACAACATGCAAGTGCAGCACATGCATGGGCCGGTGCGTGTGCCGCGCGGCCAGGTGGCGCTGTGGCAGCCCGACGGGGGCCTGCTGCAGTCTAGGGTTGCGCTAGGGTTCCTGCGCGCGCTGGCTACGCGCATCGGGTGCGATGTGCTGGCGGGCAAAGAGCTGAAGGGGTGGATGGATGCAGGTGGGGAGGGAAATTATGGCCAGGGATTTCATGGACCGGGTGTTGCCAATCATTTCCATTCTCTTGGTTCTCGCACCTGCTGGCCCTTTGGCCGCACATTCGGGCACAAATTGGCCATCTGGTCCATGACTGCATGTGTGAGTATCTTCCATGCACCACAACTAATGCAGGGTGTGGGCAACCCCAGTACTGCATGGCATATAATGCATGGCCCTCTCCATCCATGCTAACCCCGTCGCCTCATCCCCTCCACCTGATTTATAAACCCACAACACACCACACACCGCCACCAGTTCATACATGCCCATCAGCACCCACCACCCACCACCTCACCACATGTCCACCCACCCCACCCCCACAGGCAGCCACTTCATCCTGCGTGCCGGCGACCCCGGCAGCCCCACCACCCACGCCCTCATAGAAGCCGAACAGCTGATGCTTAGCCCTGGGCAGAGCCTGGCGGGGGCGCTGCCGCTGTTCGGATACGGGGTGGGTGCTGCTGAGCTGGCGGTCACATGGCACGCCAGCTGGCGGTTTGGTGCTGATGTGGCGCGCGTGCCCATGTGGCGGTGCCTGGGCGAGGGGAGGGTGGAGGAGGAGGGGGGGGCCACGGTCAGCACTGACAGGTGAGGGGACACCCAGTAGGGTGGTGATGGTGGATGTGGTGTGCCCTGCACTGGGTCGCTGGCGGGTGTAAACGTGGGTGTGCGGCGTACGTATGCCCATGTCTGCAGTGTACAGTCCGTATAGCAGGCAGATTTGGCTGTGCACTCTTACTGCTTGTTGCCTGACACCTTGTGGCATTATTGCGCCAATGTTTGTCACCTGGGGTGCGGGACATGCTGGCGCAGAACCCGTGCAATGGGTTCCTTAGGACAACATATGTACACATCAAGTGTAAATGGGGTCAGGGTTTACAGGCATGAGCTCCAGATGGATGCATGCCCGAATGCGGCATGCCCCTTGGGGTGCGCTGTGTGCCAGCCAGCCCTCTGAACAACACTGCCACGTCCCTTCCCAGGTGCCTAGGCTTCCCACCCACGGGCCCCTCGGGGCGCGTGCGTGTCGGGCAGCTGCCCATCGACGGCGCCACATGCCACTCCCTGGATGACCTGGCTCTATTGTATAACACCTCCCAGGAGAGGCGGGGGCTGCTGCACGACGCCGGCCCCCCCACCTCCAGCCAGGGTGTGCTGGATGTGAGTACCACCAGCAGCAGCGGCAGTGGGGGGGCGGCTGCGCGGCAGGTGGTGGTGGGGGAGCTGGCAGGGTGCGCAAGGGGGGTGCTGTGCGGGCTGGGGACGGAGGTCCTTGGGCGGCGCGGAAATGCGGCGCATTTGATCACCCCCGACGGCTACCCGCTGCTGGGCAGCCACCCTGGTTTTGAGGACAGCAGGGTGGTGATAGCCGCCGGTGCCACGGGTAGGGGACTTGGGGATGTGGACAGCACGCAGCTGTCCCCGCTGCTGAGCAAGCTGGCGGTGGATGTTTTATCCGGGAGGAAGCTGGAGATCGCTGATCCCCAGCTGTTTGCTGTGGACCGCAAGGCCCTGGATGCAGCCCCGGTGGAGCATGCATTGGACCCCTGGGACAGGATGGGCAAGGCGTCGACAAGTGGTGGTTATGTGGAGGAACAAGGGGAGGAAAGGAGTGGTGACGAGGAGGGCAGGGAAGCCCGCGAACGCATGTACTTTGTGTCGTAGTGATATCCGATATGGTACTGGCATAACAATAGGTAATACAATTATAGGCTAGATAGGCAGGGTTGCAAAAAGAAAAGGGGGGCACGAAGGGGTAGGTGTTTTATACTAAGTTTTCCAGCACCCACTACCCACAAAAAATTCAGTGACACTGTAATGGGTCTGACCCATTATGACTCACCCATTATGGGTGCTGGAAATTGGAGACAGTCAGGTGACAGTTCCAGCAATCCATTGTGATGCGGAATGCGGTAGTAAAACAGGACTTTGCCAGGCATGCTTTTAGATGCTGTTCTCTTCTGAGAAGAGATGGCACCAGCTCCTGGGAACCCTAACGTAGGGTCGCCTGGAAAAGAGGTGTTCCCTGGACATGATCGTGTTCTAGTCCCCCTTGAGGTGAGGAGAGAGCCCCCCTGAAGTGACGTAGGTATTATGCAGCTTTGGGATGAACAAAGGCACAATATCTCCCCTCAGACAGCTGGTTTCTAGCGCCGGACGCTTGCACGCAATACACACTTGCCGTTGAGAGTTGTTGGGTGGACGTGGGTTTGGTCTGTGAGTCGCGAGGGGATGACACGGGTTGGCCTGGCCTCAGTAGCAATCGATACAGCGATGGAAGTGCGGATGTTCCGCGTGGTTCGCTCCGGAAAGCCGTGATGTCACAACGCTGTGCCGTGTCCTGCTGCTGACAGGCGAGGGGGTGGCTTGACGCGGCTCAGTGGGTGCTCGCTGGTACCATATCCACCTCATCAGGCCCTGTGAGGATTGTTTCAACCTGTTTCAGCCAAGCAGTATGCCCGCCGCGGGCTCCGGAGGGGCTCCGGGCCCTCAAAACGCGGAGACGAAGTGGGAAGCTGGCCACATGTGAGTAGCGCCTGTGGGGTTATTGCACCCCGCAACGGTCTACCTGTGCCAATACTGGGGCCAGTACCATGCGCCTCACCAAGCCTCTCTGCCGCAGGTTGGACGTGTATATCCTGGATTACATCAAGAAACGAGGGCTGGAGAACACCGCTAACGCCTTCAAGGTGGAAGCCAACGTGAAGGACAAGAACCTGGGTGAGTGTTGTTTTGCTTCACCTTGCCTGGGTCCTTGACTTGTTGAGCGAGGTCTAACGAGGCGTTCCCTGTTGCATGTGCAGCAATTGACGCGCCCTCTGGGTTCCTGTTCGAGTGGTGGACCGTGTTCTGGGATATATTTATTGCGCGGAGCAACCCCAACTTCTCGGAGGCAGCGGGCAACTACCTGGAGGTGAGCGGGATGCAGTCATGGTACATATCTCTGCGTTCGCAAACCGTGCGTTTGAAAACGCCCCAGTCTCTGACATCGTGCTGGCTGCTTGCGCAGATACAAAAGGTCAAGCAGCAGCAGCAACCGCTGCAACAGCTGCAGCTGCTTCGGTTACAGCAGCTACAACAGCAGCAGCGGATGGTGCGTGTATGCCCTGCCTATGATTGCACCACCTAGGCGCTGTTAGCCTATGGAGTTTTGAACCGTGGTCCTAGCTAACCTGTTTTTTAGCCTGGTTGGCAAGTACGGTGGTGTATAGGCAGGCACAAGTCCTTCTTTAGCCCTTCTTTAAGTTCGAAAAGAAACACATCAAGGGCTGTTGCCAGTGGGAGGCTGCAAGGGATGCTGGTGAGAATCGCCTGTCCGCCACTCCTGCTCAAATCAACAGGTTTCATACCCTACACAGCCTCTCTAAACACAGGAGGCAACCACTGACCCCTTTTCATCCCATGGCACTATTCGCCAGCTGTCGGCCCCCCTCCCATTGCACCCCACCCCCCTGCTGTCTCCCCCTCACACCTCCCCACCCCCCCTACAGCAAGCCGCACGCGCCCAAGCCGCAGCGGCAGCCGCGGCGGGCGGCATGGTGCCCCCCGGCTTTGTGGACCAGCGGCGAGGGAGCATGGATATGCAGTATGGGATGGCTGACTGTGGGGGCTTTGACCGGCGGGACAGCAGTGGCTCGCTGCAAGGCATGCCGCGCACCTTGTTGCCGCCGGGAAGCCAACTGGCAGGCCAGCAGGTGGGTGGGTACCAAGCAACCAGCCATTCAACGGGGTTTGGGGTGCACACCATGCCTTGCATCCACACTTACAAGATAGCAGATCACCTCGCAATAAGCACCGCCAGGCTACACCCTGGCAAGGGTTTGTGTTTGCCACCAGCCTGTCGCGTATGCACTCCTCACCACTCTGCATCTGGCGTGCACACACGTGAGTCTTACACACCTGGCGCTAGACCTACCTGAAACCACGACACTGCTCACGCACACCTGGCACCTGACCCATCGGTGCACCACCCGCTGCGCAGGGTGGCATGTTGGGCGTGCCCTTGGGCCCTGGCCCGCTGCCCACCGGCATTGAGCGGGCCGGCTCCTGGCCCACCCACAGCAACCTAGTGGGTGCAAACGGGGTGCTGCTGAACGACCTGTCAGGCGGCAGCCTGGGGCGGGTGCAGTCGGTACGTGCGCTGCATATCAATGGAACCACGGTACTCACGATGCAGTGCGCCACCCACACACACAACACATCACACCAAAACCTCAACAACCACACCACACCACCTACAACCTATGCCAACCACACCACAGCAGAGCCGCCACCGGCACACACATGCCGCTTGCTGCCGCGTGTTATGGATAGCAGGCAATGCACACACATCCAATTTCACAATTTCACAAACAGGTGTCTGCTACTTGCTTGCGCTATACAATATGGCGCCCCATTACCCCGTGCCCCTCCTGACGCACCCCCCCTGTAGGGTGGCCTGGTCTCTTCTGGCCCCTCCGGCGCCTCGCTTGTGCGCATGCCATCGTCTGAGAAGCCTCCCTTCCCGAGCAGCCACATGGCCCTGCCCCAGCGCCAGGCGGGCAACATGCAGGCAATGGAGATGGAGGCGCAGCTGCGCATGCGGGTGAGGGGCTGGGGGTGGGGGTGGGGTGCAGTCGGTTGTGGGGGCTGGGGGCATGCAGGTGATGGAGATGGGAGGCGAATGTGGGTATGGTGGGTGGCGGGGTTGCCGGTGGAGAGGGATGCAATTACTGCAGGCAGGTACATACAGGCAGTGCCAGGGCAGTGCAGCGCCAGGTGGGCATCCCTGCAGCAGCACCAGCGCTGCGTATGGCACCAAGTCGCAGCCCACTGGGTGCTCCTACACCCACCCAATACTTTTGAGCCAGCCGTACCAGCAAACAGGCATGCAGACACGTGCGCACGCACCACCCTAATTGCAGCCAGTGTGTCACCCTGTCATTGTCCGCATTCCAGAGCCCCCACCCTTGCCCTTCCTGTCTTAGCAGGTGTTGCGCGACCAGCAGATGCATCAGCGGCTGGCCGGCGGTGGTTTTGACGACACCATGGGGATGGGTGGGTCGGGGCCGCTGGGGATGGGGGCCAGGATGGGGATGAGCGAGCAGCAGATGGGCATGGGGCAGGTGCGTGGGTGGGCCCCACCACCGATGCCGGGTTCGGCATTTGGCATGGGGATGGCGGGGGACATGGGCATGGATGGGGTAAGAGCTAGCGTACCGGTTGCACTCCCCATTTGCTGCATGCACTTGGTACGGCTGTGGAGGGCAGGTTTTGGCCGGGCGCGCAACCCCTCACCCTACTCCATGGATGTGGACAGATCAGGTGCATGCACTAGTCACAGGTGGCATTAGCAATTGCACACCACGACACCATGCCTGGCCTCACTACGGCGCCATGTGCGCATCCATGCCGGGTGCACATGTGCTCGTCCCTTGACTGCACGCCGGCAGGCACACTCAGCAAACCCCTCCTCCTCCCCCCTCCTGCAGATGCCCCAGCGGCCCCGCTCCCAGGCCGGCACGCCGCAATCCCCTGGCCTGAACGTCTCCATGGCAGACCTGGCAACCAGCATGGGCCTGGGCGCGGTGGGGACCGGGCGCCAGATGTCGATCGCCTCGCCAGACATGCAGCCCCCCCGCGCCCCGCACAACGCGGCGGCCGCCCAGGGCCGCAAGCGGCGGGGCGCCAATGGGAAGCTTGGTGGCGGGTCTGAGGGGGATGCGCCCTCCACCTCCTCCCACCCTTCCAACATGCTGCACCAGCACTCCCCCTTGCCGGACCAGGGCCTGGGTTCCCTGCATGACCTGCAGATGCACGAGCCCTTCCCCGACCCGCTGGACCCAAACACGCTGCAGGACTTTCAGAAATCGGTACGCTGGCCGTAACCTCACCCACCACCCTGCACCTGCGTCGCTCACAATGTCAGACATGCTTATGCACTCCCCTGCCCTTGTTGCATAGAGCTGTGCAGATGCAACACAGCAATCGCGCATGCAGTAGAAGCATGCATGCATTTGTAAATTGTATAACTGCGATTGCATCCCTCCATACCATCGCTGGAAGGGAAGGAGGTATGGATCAATATCATCCAATCACATGTAGTAACCCTGCGCCCCTCCTTTGCCAGGGCCTGCTGCTGGGCGGCATCGACGGTCTGATGGACGACAACCTGTTCCTGTCGGGCGACCCCCCAGACATGTCCATGGCGGACGACGAGCACGTGCTCATGGCAGCGGTGGACGGGTTTGGGCGCGGCGGCGGCCACCACGGGCTCAAGGGCGGGGGCATGGACGGGCACGGCAACGGGATGATGAACATGGCAGGTGACGGCGTGATGATCAAGGGCGAGGGGGGGCCCCCCATCCACGCCACGCGGTCTGCTGGCAAGCGGCAAAAGCACTAGGGTGGGGGTGGCGTAATTTAGTGTGTTATTTGGTGGCTGCGGTAAGGGGTACAGCGCCCCCGGGATGGTTGGCTGGGTACGTGTACTTCTGCCCTGCATATTTTACTTTTCCAATCTGTTGGTTCTGCCAGGGCGGCCGTTGCTTTATATGCCTGCAGAAGGCAGCGTTGTGCCCATTTCAGTGACGACACACGCTTGCGGTCTGGGGTCATGGTGTATGGGCCCCTGGTAATGGGCGGCGCAGGCAAGTAGGATGCTCAATTGAGGTTTGTCTGCGCCACTGACAGTGCATGTTGCTCCGAGTTTGCTATCTGCGGTGCTGTGGTACAGTACAGGCAGGCTTCTCGCAAATGATTGTGACCAGTTGCAGCCGGGTTGTGCTAAACAAAGGCGGCGCGATTGAGGAATGTGGTTAGTTCAGGAATAATTTTGCAAGTTTTTGGTGTGTCAACGGTAAACATAATATTGGTTCTATCAAGTATCGGTATGCTTCTTTCTCGCCATTTGCTAGCTTGCAGCTTGTGAACTTGCAAAGCGGGCTTTTGTATGGGTGTTGGTCTGACTGAGTTTCATTGCATGTTTCAACATCCAGCAAGTTGATGAAAATAGCTTCAGTTGATTGGAATTGGAAGGGCAAAATTATTTTCGCTGCCTTAAAATAAATGGTGGTGGTTGGGTTGTTTAGCAGCCCACTTGCATGGGTTGGCTTGTGACCCATGTGATTGTAGCAGCTATTAGCATGTAACCTCTGTGACGTGTAAGGCATCTGCCTCATGTAGCCCTAGTGGAAGTGCATACATCATGTGAATAGAAGCGGCCTTGTCGCCTGGTTTCACTCGGGCAAGGTGGCTTCACCAAGTTGTTTTCAACCCCCACTCTTGCGCATTGTCCCAGCCTCGCATCCAGCCAGCGCAGGTGATGGGTTTGTAACCTGGTAATGAACCCCATAGGGTTGCGCCGTGCCTTACACTATGCAGTCCTGGTGTTGCAGTGAGGCGCTGTCATGTGCCACTTCACCAAGAGGTGTGGGTGGTACGGAGGTGCAGCTTTCGAGAGAACAGTATCAAGTTATTTCAATTGTGAAGCACGAAAAGTTACTAGAGAGTATTGGTGAACGATCACACAGGCATAGGCAACAACAACAACATTTTCAGGCTCGGGCAGCAGCTCCAGGGGGTGCTTGCTCCATTGAAACGTTTCAGCAGTGGTCCATCCTACTCCCCCATCGAGAGCGGGTTCTTGGCGGTGGCCGTTTGGATGATTTGCAGCAGCGCTGCAGCAAAATACACGCAGTGATGTCAGTGGTCGAGCATAGCACCCTGACTGCAGAGCTAGCAATATATACCGCAGTGCAGCATACCTGATCCCACCACCACAAAAATGAAGAAACCAAGCAACCACGGTCCCACAGACGACTTTTCCTTCTTCTGCAAAACAAATTTCAAACGGGCACCTTTAGTATGCCTGCACTGCAGTTGACGGCAGTGCAACGCCCCAGCAGACAATACATGTCCCACAGCCCATCACAGTGGTACCTTCTCGTCCAGACCCGTCTGCCCCCTCTTGTGAATCAAGTTGTGAAACCGGCTGCTCTTAGCCACGGCCACGCGCTTGGAGGTCACCTACAGGAACCCACTCACGGGATCAGTTTCCACGCAGGTTGATAGGTCTCGAGACAGCAGGGCACCTTGAGCAGGCAGCACCCCACCATTATGCTCTGGTAGACGAAACAGGGTCCTAAGCGGCGATCTGACGCTCCTGTGCACCAACTGCAGCTCCTGTGATGTGCAGAGACCCACTCTCCTTGGTACTGCCACTGCCAAAGGCACAAAACGCTCACGGAAAACTGTCAAGAGCACCGACAGCCAAAAACGGGACCACCTTCAAATGTACAACCTTTGCTACAAATTGCGTGACATGCAAGCCTGAGAAGCGCTATGTATTGAAGGCCGGCAACGCAATTTGAGGGCCTTGGTGGTTTGTTGCTTCCATTTCCCTTGGAAACGCTTCTTATGTTCGTTTCACGCTGCATGCACTTCATCGCGCCGCGTGTGAAATTTTCGGCGGGACCGATGCATCAAGGGAGATAGTGCACAGGAATTTCATGCCCGCTGCAATCTCGAAATTCAAAAGAATAAACAAAAGTGGCCATCTTTTATCCAAGGAGCCAATACGCTTTTGGTGGGCTTACACAGGTAATTGGCCAGGTTACTTGAGCTTCTTTGAGCAATCGACGACTTCGCGCTTACAATCGTGCAGAATCCCAGTTGCTGTTGACACACCACACTGCATTGGAGTGGCTGCATGCCAGGGGTCTGCTGGGTTCATGCGCATAAGCCCAACCTTCTGCCGCGCTGGACACACGCATACGTTCACTGGGGATCTTGAAAGTGTTTCTTCTCGTTGCTCTAGCTTTCCTTGTTGAGTATTGCAAACCTCCGTCGCCCATATCATCTTATTGTGGGGATAAAAATGCTGTACGAATAATGACAACCACGTGCGACGTGCAACTGCAATGAGGCGCTTGCAATGCCCTGCTAGTATATCATGCTTCACCTGATGGTTTGGAAGGGTGCATAGAGGCCGGCGTGTCTATCTCCCACTATGCCTGACACGAGGAGGCGACGGGGTGTAGACAGAGGGAACCACTACACCTTCTTTGGGGAACGCATGGTATTGGGTGAGTGGGGTGCAGAGGCTGCATTTCTGCTTATACATGTGCCGTGCAGCTGTCCAGCTGATATGCATGCATCTTCTGCCACCCTCCTGCACTGGCATGCAGCCCCCACACCCAGATGGGCACAGCCAAACCGATGACACCTGCTGCAGGGCCCGACTGGAAGTCCCTTGCAGCCTCCTTCTTCCTCGTCATCACGCCTTCAGGTAAACAATAACCCACACGCTGCATGTAGCAACCCACTTGAGTACCCATACCACACCCAGGGCATGGCCATTCGACTAGTCAACTGGTCCCGCATTCCCGTCTGGACAAGTATACACTGACTCATCCCAGGGACCTGCCACAGCACTGCTGCTGAACCCGCCCCCCGTGCCTGCAGGCGTGTTCATCGCGTTTGTGTGCGTTGACCTGAGCCAGCGCCTGAGCTGGGCCATCCTGCCCGTCAGCTGCGCGTACATCGGCTTTGTGATGAGCATGATGCTGGTCACTGCCTTCAGGGACCCAGGCTTCATACCGCGCAAGGAGCCGGTCATGGACCTGGAGATGGGGTATGCGCCACACACACAACCCTCCTCTGCACCAAACCCCTTGTCAGCAATGCAACAAACGTACCCAGCACCAGCACTGCACCCCACTCCCCGTGCACATGCAGCCATTGCTTACAGTAGGCACTCGCCGCCGCACAACCATTATGCGGCGGCCGCTTCGGCAGCTGTGTGCTGTGCACTCTCGCGGCGAGGGATTCTGGTGTAGGGTTTAAGGTCTAGGAACCTAACCCCAGATATGCCAAGCATAAACTTGGTAGCTCAGCTCATTGCCCTTGAGGTACCACTCCCACCGCACACATAGCCCTTGCCACCATGCTGCCAAGGCGTGGTGGGAGCCAAGCGCACCTGCGCCATGCCCGCCAGCCTCGCGGTCTGCTGTACTCCGCGGACAGTTTGCTGCATCAGTAATGAGTACCGTGGAGAGGGCAGTTCGTGATTGAAGCTAGACATGACAAGGCCAGTGTCTATTTTGGAAGTGTGGCGTCTGTGCATTGATCAGGTGGACAACACCACCAGCAGATGTACTTTCCATTGGTGTTGGAAGTTGGAAGTTGAAATTGCGGCTGGCATTGTACCTAGCCAGCGATCTGGATCCGCCCTCATCCTTTCCTTGCCATTGAGCTTGTACCTAGCCCATTACACCCCCCTCCGCCCAACCCCCCCAGCCTTGAACCCTAAACCCTAAACTCACCCCCCGTGTGCGCGCAGGCCCCGCCCCCAGACCAAGGAGTTCCGCATCAACGGCTACACCGTGGTCACCAAGTGGTGCGTCACGTGCTCGCACTACCGCCCGCCCCGCTGCTCGCACTGCGCGGTGTGCGACAGCTGCGTGGACCGGTTCGACCACCACTGCCCCTGGCTGGGGATATGCGTGGCGCGGGTGAGTGGGTGGGAGGGCATGAGTGGGCGCACGGGTGCACATGCAGGGGCGCAGGGAAGGGGATTGCATTGCGAGCATAACATGCATGCGCCTGCGGGTTGCCTCGCGACTGGGGCGGTGGAGTGAACTTTAATTAGCAGATTGGCTGTTGGTAAATGGTGTCGATCATGTACAGTGCATCAGAGTCTGGCGGATTAGGTTATCCTGAGAGCATGCATGCATATACATTATTTCCCAGCTCTTATCGGATGCTCCTCCCCAGGTTTGGTGCACAGCACATGTGCATTGTCAAGTGCACTTGATGGTCCATGCATGGTCATGCTGCCGTGCACATGGTGGTCCATGCCACACACTTTCTACTTGTCCCCACGCGCTGCTGACACCCTTTTCCTCCCCTCCTGCAGCGCAACTACCGCACCTTCCTGCTCTTCATCTTCTCCTGCACGGTGCTGTGCTGCTATGTGTTTGCGCTCAGCCTGGCGCAGGTGTTTGTGTACGCGGGCGACCAGGATGTGGCGTTTGGCACCGCGCTGGTGCACCGCATTCCCGCCCTGGTGCTCATGGTGTATACCTTTGCCATGGTCTGGTGAGTGGGTGGGGTGGGGGTGGGGGTGGGGATGGAGGGAGTGGCACAAACCATCACATAGTCAACCATAGGCCAGATGTATGGCCCACGCGCCTCACCCTGGTTCACTCGACAGCTGCATGCGCACCACTCAACACAGCACACTGGAGCAATCCCCTTCCGCTGCTCCCTTCTCCCATTTTTGGGTCTGTCGGCGGTTTTGCACATCCTCTTCATGTTCTATTTCTATGTGCAACTACTCCTCCACCCCTCCACACACACCACCCCCTCCCCCACCCCCTCCCCTCCCCCAGGTTTGTGGGCGGCCTGAGCGCGCTCCACATCATGTTCCTGTCCACCAACCAAACCACCTACGAGCACTTTAGGCACAAGCACACGGGGGCGGGCAACCCCTACAACCGGGGCCTGGGCGCTAACTGCTGGGAGGCGCTGTGTAGCGCGGTGCCGCCAAGGTGCGGGGGGGTGGGGGGGTGGGGGGTGTCGCCATGTGTGGGGTGGCAGTGTGCCTCCTTGCACGGGATGGCGGAACCCTGCACTCAAAGCATTGTACATGTATGCATGGGGGCAGGGCGCGAGGTTGGGGAGCGTGGCTGCAGGCTCCTGTAGCTGCTGTGGCTTGGCAGTGCAGCACCTGGCCTGGCGGCTACCTGTCATGCATACGCATGTCCATCGATCAAGAGCCCTATGTACCAGTCAGTAACACCTCTGTAGCTGGGTGCTCACCATCCTGTACTGCTGGCCCGCTCGCAATGGTACCAAGTAACAACCAGTATATTGCCCATCCCCAGGCACCGCGAGGGGGATGCGCGGCAGCTCGCCATGCTATCCCCAGACCCAGTGGACTTGGACCAACCACAGGACACCACACCCACCTCACAACAGCCACTCCCCCCCACCACCCACAATCCCCCCTACACCCCCCACAATGGTGGCGGCCACCTGGTTGCCTCCCGCAGCACGCACACCATACCAGAGGAGGAGGAGGAGGGGGAGGGGGGTGGGGTGCGGTCGCCGCTGACGGGGATGGGGGTTGAGCTTGTGGGGATGAGTGATGGGGACCGGGATGTGTTTGGTCGGGGGGGCGAGGAGGGGGAGTGGGAGGCTATGATGGGGCAGGGGATCAGCGGCATTAGCGGGATCACAAGCAATGGGAGCGATGCGGAGGGGGAGGGGGAAGGTGAGGGTGGGGGGAAGGGGGCCTGATGCTAGGTGACACATGGGAGAGGGTGTGGGGATGTATGTGGGTGGAGGCCAAGGTGTAGGGTGGTGTGGGGAGAGATGTGCACTTGCACGCCCAGCCAAATGCGCAGGGCGTGGGCTGTGGTGTATGTTTGGCACACATGGCCCCTTTGGGTGTGCCACTGGTGCATCACACAAACCCCCCTCCCTTGTTGCTCTTAATAGTCGAATCTGGTACAAGCAATGCCAGGATGGACTGAGTGGTGCAAGCTTGTGCAAGGCTGATTGATGTTCTGGCTGTATTGTCGGGAATCCTCTTATTTTGTTACATGTAAGGGCAGTTCATCAACTAGGTTCCTTTACATGCTTTACCCCCGACCAAGCACCACCACCCCCTTTGCGCAGAGGAGTACGAGACCATTGCCGATAAGGCGGTGCGCACATACCAGAGCATGAAGTATGCGCAAGGTGGGTGAAGGGAGAACGGGGGGGGAAGGGGGGGCGTGGTGCTGTGCCTGCGTGGGGCATGGCTCTGGCCTGGAACAGGGATATTTGCAACCCTGAGGATTGATCCTAATGAGCATGTGTGGCATTATGTGACATAATTTATGTCTTTTTTTGATACAGTGAAGTGGGTGGTGCTGGCATCATGTGTGGTGCTGGCATCACCCATGTATGTGACCCTGGTGTACGTATGTGTGTGCGCTCCTGCAAATGAACCCTAAACGCTATATGCGTGCACCCACGCAACTCAACCTGATGCGCGCATGTATATGTGTGCACCCGAGCAAATGAACCCTAGAACCTCAACCCCTGCAACTGAGCCTGTGGTGTTATGTGTGTGCAGCCAACAGCGGGCAACCTGATGCGCACATGTATATGTGTGCACCCTACCAAATGAACCCTAGAACCCTAGAACCCTAGAGTCCTAGAACCTCAACCCTGCATGTGTGCACCCCTACAGCTGAGCCTGTGGTGTTATGTGTGCAGGCAATGACGGGCAACAAGAACAGGCGGGCCCACACTCCCCACCCCACAGCAGCCCGTCTCGGAGCAGTGGGGAGGTTGGGACCCAAGGGGTGGGAGAGGTGGGTGAGGGAGGCAGCGGCAGCGAGGGGGGGCGCCTCATGCAAGGGGCAGGGGAGGATGGGGAGGCAGGGGGGCAAGGAGAGGTTGAGGAGGAGGGGGGCCAAGGGGAGGGGCCCATACCGGAGGCTAATGGCACGCATTGACGGAAGGGGGAAGATACGTGTGCGAATGTGAGGGGAGGGGGCGGTGTGCATGTACATGCCAGCACCCCCCATTGCCCCCTCCCTGGCCAACCTTGGGATGAGTTGCAGCGCCAGGTGGCGGCACGTGGGTGGGCGTGACGGGACAGTGGTTGCCTGGCACCCTAGGGCAGGTGCCACGTGGGGAGGAGAGGGAGCATACCAATTGCGCGCACGCTCACTGGGGAGGCGGTTATGTGGACACGCCGGGTGCACCCAGTGGCAGCCCGCGCCATGTGGTGGTACCATCAGCCTCACACTATTCTCGTGTACGGGCCACATGTATCGCCTGGTACTGGTTAGCTGCATGCCATGACCACTGATGATTGTCGATACACCTCAAAATCAGCGGCTGTTGCCAGTGTGAGACTGTGAGCTAGCACCGCATGCGCTGCACATTTGTTCGCGCCAGGGTGAAGGGTTCATTGCACCAAGCATTGGTAGTCTTTTAGTTAGCACCAACTTGGCTTGAAGGGCTCGTAGAGCCTCACTTGATTGGGTACCCTTCATTGCGAACGTGATCAAGAACCCTCTGGCATTCAATTGAGTGCAGTGAAGGGCCCGGAATCTGTACACAAGGGGGAGCCCACCATTTGAACATGCCTTGAAATTTCATTCATCTATCAGCATTTGCCTTGAAAGTTGCCATCCCAATCTGTTCGTCACAGTACTGACACAGAGTGAATCATTAACGAATTTCGCCTTCCAAATTGGATAGAAAGTTTCTATTTTTAAAGAAAGAAACAACATGCCCCCGCACACCCTGTCAGCACTGGTACATGTGCTGCAGAGCACGTGAGTCCCATGTGACACTGTACACCCCACGGTGTACACCAACTTGGAGGCTGGTCTTAGACTACACGTAGACTACACGCCAGCGATGCATCACTGATGTGACATGTTGATAGTCAGTATACAGTACGTATACGTTACCCTGTCGCATGCGGATTGATTAAGCGGCTTGCCTGGCCCCAGGCTACCTGGTCTGATCTGGGCCACCTCTGAGTCACTGACCGGGCCAGGGCCAAGCAATGACTCAGACTGTCACAGTGTGGCCCATAATCATCATCACCATGATATTGAATGGTTTGAAGAAAACCCACAAGACATATGAATCATCTGAATCTGATGATCATCTGATGGTACGGTCACTTTCTGCACGCAGCCCGGCGCGGCATTAATCAAATACGAAAAGTCCTGTGCGCGCATCATGGTCAGCCACCAGCCGCTGAGCGGACCCACTCAGTCACCCACCAAATTCATTGGGAATGGAAAATAATAAGATAAGTCCGTGAACACCATCAATAATGATAGACACTGTAAGCCATTCGCGCAGTACAGCTGCAGCTGCTCCACCAACCCCAGGCTACCTGCCAGCACTCAAGGTGACAGCAGCAGCTTCTAAGGCTACTCACTGGCATTGCACTGTTGCTGTACCATCCCCAATGGTGCGCCCACCACGTCCCCAGGACACCACCGCCAGTAAAACTGCCCATCCCCAACCTTTCCTGTCAGGGTGAAGGTCCCTGGGGTTGACTTTCCCCCTGCTCGGGCTGCGGCGGGTCTTGCTGCAGGTTGGTGGGATCGCTGAGGGTGTACTTGGGCAGCTCGTACTTGGAACCTGGGGATAGGGATGAGGGAGGGGGGGATATATTTGTGGGTTTGTGTTCCAAACGTACCATACCTTTTCACACACTGACCAAGGCCATTTGCATGATTGTAGCCAGCACTGGCGGCACCACGGCACAGCAGAAAGCCATCTAATGCAGGCGCGCTAGCAGCTGATGTGGTGTGGCTCAAGTTGGTGCTTAGAGTACGTCACAATCCCACAGCAGCGCAACTACCTAGCATCATTCCAGCACCACCCCACACCTCACACACTGCACCAAACATACCACCGCCACCCCATTGCATGCACCCCTCAGCCCCCACCACCCTCAATAACGCCCACCTCTCTCGTCGTAGCAAACCGTCATGTCTGGCGCCGCCACAATCACCCCCGCGCTGTCTAGGATTACCCTAGCGGTGGCCACATCAGCCTCACAGGCGGCCTTCAGGGCGTCCCAGATCACTGCGGCAGGGGTTAAGGGTTTAGGGTTCAAAAACTAGGGTTAGGGTCTCACAGGCGGCCTTTATGGCGTCCCAGATCACTGCGACAAGGGAACCATGGGTGGGCAGGGATACCCACAAACCCTATGCCCGGGTTTCCAGGCAGGGTAGACCAGGCTTGATTGGGAAACACTCACAAGCGGGAACAAAGAGCAATTTGAACTCAAAGATTGAACACAAACATGTTTGCACAGCGCAGCACGCGTAACCCAACGTGAGTGTATGGATACATGGCGCCTCAGCCTCTTCAACTACCTAGCGCACCCACCTCTGTCCCCGCCATAGTGAGGCGACGTGTCCCAAAACTCCTCCCGCATCCTCTGCACCAGGCACCACCGAGGGGTTAGGGGGCTGCTGGGGCACTTGCGTGTTTAGGATTGGGGTCTTGAGGCACTAATGGGGCGGTGGCTTGCACGGAGCCCATTTTTTGTAGGGTCCAGGATGTGATTCATGCGATTGCACCACCCTCAGCCAACGCATG
The DNA here is from genome assembly GCA_032358255.1 of Heterotrichella gracilis. Classification (NCBI taxonomy): domain Eukaryota; class Xanthophyceae; order Tribonematales; family Xanthonemataceae; genus Heterotrichella; species Heterotrichella gracilis. Next base: position 19,176 of record JAULBX010001336.1, read on the forward strand.
GCCGATCCAAGCGTGCATGATGTCTGCATCATGGCGCATGCACTTGCACACAAAACGGGCGACCATAGCAGCGCTATCACCAGCAGTGATACCACTGCGAGGAAGCTATGTGCACCCAAGGTTGTTCCCACAGCATTGCACCCTATGCGTGGCTCCTGAGTGGTGCCTGTGCCACCCACAGCATATTATTTGAGAACCCTATGCCCTAGAGGGATTCCCTGTCCCCTATGTGATGCAAGAGCCTCTTCACAACCTGGGGAATACTGTACAGGCATGACACTCTGCCATGAGATCCACTCAATGGCATGAAGGAGTTTTGGGTTTAAACCGTCCGCGCTACTCCCATGCACCCAGCTGGCTTGGACCCCTCACCTTGAGCCTGCTGACTGTGATGGGGGTGTCGCTCTTCCACTTGGGCTTGGCATGCAGGGCAACCCGCTGATCGCCCCGCTGACCGCCACCACCGCCAGTGGCCGCCTCTTTAGAAGCCAAGCAGCCCATTGGGCGAAGGGTGGTCGTGGGTTGGTCACCCCCGGTCAAGGGTTGCGCGTGCACATGCACCCCTGCTCCTACTCGAACGCACGACAGCTGTCACTTTAGATGGGATCTGGGAGCTCGCACACGGCCTCCCAGATTTGGAGGCGGTGGCGGTGGTGCGTAGGTGGTGTGGCTGGTGCGGCTTGGGTCTGGTGGCGGTGTTGGATGGACAATTGTAAAGCTCACCCGCGCACAAAACGATACTGGGAAGCAAGCCTTTTGGACCCGCCACCGGCCGCAAAGGAAAATATATAACGATTGCGAGGTGGGTTTGAGACCTAGTTGTCAAGTGCGCAGGTGAGGGTCAGGGCGGGCGTGACAGGATGCATGCAAGGGTGGAAGATGGCAGCCTGCATGCATGCATGTGCACAGCGCTGTCATGTGCAACAGGTGGCTCAACACCACCAACGGCAAAGACAGCTTTTATACTTTTTTAGCTTGCTTATGGGAGGAGGTTGCCGTTCACGAGCTGCAATATGGCGCGCTTAAAAATTAAATGCACGATGACTGGTCATCGATGACAGTCCCGCACAAGATGATCATAACATCTGGATGACAATGCATGCATATGAAAGGTGACGTCGTTGACGAGGTGACCATTTTACCCCCGCAGCGCGATCGTGTTGCACTTGTCTTCCGTTTGCCTGTTGCCGGTACTGTAACCGACTCCGAGGTAACCTTGCAAAACACAATGGGGGAACTGGCGTTGCAACGTGTTCGTCAACTAATAACACAGCATTGTCGACGAATGCATGCATGCAAACCTAGTATGTGACCCAAACTGGCGCTTGCTAGTTATCCTTCGTTCGAATACCGAGTACACCGCGCGCAACATATGTCGCGTGTATGACCGTTCCCGGGAAGGCCAGTCCCGAATACGTACTCCACCCCCCCCCGGTCCACGCCAGACCCTAGCGCTGTCGCCGCACGGTAGTACACTAGTGGCGGGCGGCCCTGTACCGCGATGCCGCAAGGCGTGCGCCAGCTGTTGCGGTGCGGTTCGGCCTCGCTCGCCGCGCAGTGCAGCCAGTGGCGGAGTGTGGCATGGGGCCAAGTGCATATGCTTGCGGGCGCCTGTGCCCCGAGCCACACACAGGGCCGTGCGGTGGGTCACCAAGCGGGCAGTGCCCTGGGGCCTGGCGTCACCATCGAAGCACAGGACAAGGACAAACACACGCACACGTTCATTTTCCTACATGGTAGGAAAGTAACCCTAACCACGTTCCCAAACCCTACCAATTGTTCATCCTTTTACGCCATATGTCTAGACCCTACTCTACACAGGTTGTGGCACTACCCCTGAAACATGCACTCTGCCCCTCGCCCAAGCAACCCACTGCACGTTTGAGCACATGCAGCCCGAGGGGTAACCCTGGCCAAAACCCTACAAAACCCTACTGTGTGGTTTCCCCCAGGTATGGGCGAGACGGGCCCGCACTGGCTTGACATCATGGAGGGGCACGTGCTGCCTCACCACCCTACCCTCAAGGTGGTGCTGCCCACCGCCCCACTCAGGTACACCATACCGCGCACACCTGCATACCGCAGCCACTCTCACAGAGAGTCTCAGCTAAGCTTGCCACTTGCCCATGCACACAACCAGAGGGTAGGTATGCAGGGGGCAGACAGCAAAGCAACACTCCCTTGCAACCGACACCCCGCGCAGCCGACCCTTTTCCAGCTGCAGAGGGTTGACCCACCACCGCCCTGCACCCCCACCCTTCAACCCCCCTTCCCGCAGGTCGTTGACCGCCTACCCCGGCACCCAGGCACACGCGTGGTGGGACAGGCTGGGCAACCGCTCCCGGTCCCAGGAGCCAGTGAGGGAGGCGCCACAGGCAGCGGCGAGCATCGTGCAGCTCATAGAAAAGGAGGTGGGGCAAAAACCATAAGGGTTTTGGTGGTAGGGTTTGGAACCAGATGTGCATGTCGTGGGGCTGACTTGGCGGGCAGGGGAGGGTTTTGATTGGATCCGCGTAACAATGTCAATCTGGAGGTGGATCGTGCCCATTGTATTACAATTCCCGGGGTTGGCGAGGGAAAGGCATGTTCATGCATGCACGAACGGCATGTGCGATCATCGGTTGCAAAGATGGCCCCACCCGCTGGGTAGTATCCATGCAACATGTGGTACAGGCAGGCATATCCAAATACCTTAATATCAATACATTGATGTACTTGCAAGCCTCCCGGAATATGGGCACTTCTCCACGCAGGTGGCAGCCGGCACCCCCTACCGCAACATCATACTGGGGGGCTACTCCCAGGGCGCAGCCGCCGCCATCTACGCCAGCCTGCGGCTGCCCCACCGCCTGTGCGGCCTGGTGGCGGTGAACGGTTACCTGCCGGGCCTCGCGGCGGCGCCGCTGCACATCCAGGAGAGGCTGCCCTACCCGCTGCTGTTCTGCCATGGGGCGGCGGACCAGCAGGTGCGGGTGGAAAGCCTAGTGCCCTAAAACCCTAGATCCTCTGGTGTTGAAATCCTACATTTAATGCCCTACCCGGTGCTGTTCTGCCATGGGGCGCGGACCAGCAGGTGCGGGTGGAAACCCTAGTGCCCTAAAACCCTAGACCTGTGGTATCAAAATACGTTTTCACTCTGACTGAGCATGCTGGGCACTTACTCTGATAAATTTCCGCCTCGATGGGTGCTGCGCATTGGTCGTGTGGGGCCAGGGACAGCATTTCCCAGCTGCAATGTCACTCACTCACAATTAAGTTTATTAAAAACCTCTATTAGAACCTCCTTTTATAATGTTGGAATTTATTTATTATTTTTTGCAGGTCCGCATTGAGGAGGGTTGGCGCGCCTTTTCCATCCTGTACACCGGATCCACCGGCCAGCTGGACACTGATGCCGCTGAGGGGCTGAGGCGCATGTGGGCATACTCGGCGGCAGAAAAGTGAGTATTGCGCATGCATGGGTAGGGAGGGAAGCACATGACGGTGGATGGGTCGTGCGCATGGTGGCAGCGCAAGGGGCATTGTTGGCGGCAGGTGCTGCACGTGCGTGTGGCCTCTCACATGCGCATGTGTGCATGGTCGTCGCAGCCACGTGGGTAGGCATGTGGGCGCTGGGCGGCGCGTGTGCTTGTTGGCGGTGCGGGCATGTGGCGTGGTCAATGGCAGGCACTTGGTAAAGCAGGCACATGCTGGTGGCAGGGGTATACTGATATATTACTTTTAGCATTTCAAACTATTTTAATCTATTCAAATGCCCCTGCTGGTGGCCGATGCGTGCCCATGCGTGTGGGCTTACCCCTTCACCCCACCAGTGGACCCTGCCCCCATCTCCACCTCCACCTCCCCCGCACTGAACCCAACCCCATCCCTGTCCCCCAGCCCCGACTCCTCATCTGGCACCGATGACTCTGACGGGGAGGAGATTGTGTCCCTGCGCCACCGCCTGACAGTGCTGGATGAGCCTGCACCGGTGTACAGGGCAAACAACAACATGATGCAAGGTAAACCCCAAATCCTAGCCTAAACCCTGACCATGCTCACCTGGGAAACCTACTACCATAACCTAATCATGCACCTCAGTGGACCACCTAGCACCAGACAGTGGACAAAACCAAGCAATGATGCAACGTTAACCCACTTCCTATGCCTCAAGCCCCATGGGAATCGCTAAGCCCTAAACCGCAAACCTGCACCAACTCCCTCCCCCATCCCCATTGATTATATTGCTTTATAGCAGTTTTTTATAGTGGATTTTGTTTTATTACTAGTAATACAACATGATTTTTTCTTCCAAAATTATGCAGGCCTGCGCGGCCCCGCCTGCCTGCTCCACGGGCGCAGCAACCAGGGGTACTGTGCAGTGCGGGGGAGCGTGTCATCCTTCGTGACCTTCCCCAGCCAGGGGCACGACCTGAGCAGGGAGATGGCGCAGGTGGGGAAAGGAGGGGAGGAGAAAAGGGGGAAACCCTTGGGATGGGATATTTTGTACTCCAAAATTCCAACAACCAAACAACGTCAAAACCTTGGGAGTATATTTATTGTTTGTCTTTCACTTTCTTGCCATCCCTAGCAAATGGAAGGCGACTGCATCAAGTGCGCGGGCGAAGCATGTTTTTGCACTCCCGGAACCTAATTAAGGGTATTCTTTGCCTGCAGGTGATGTCTGATTGGCTGGATCACGTGATGCAGCCCCAGCCCCCACACCGCCACCACGCCAGCAAACATGGCCACAGCCACAGTCACAGCCATAGCCACCAACCGCAACATCCCCCCCAGCAGCAGCCTGCATAGGGGCCACATCAGCCAATCAACTTGTGGCATCCAAGCAGTGACTGACAGGGGCCTTCCTCGCCCAAGACCACCCAGAACTCTTGGGGGCGGCGCAGTGCGCACAGCAGCAGCACGCACAGTAGAGTGTGGGCGATTACTCAATATTGGCCCCGGACTTCGTACTGCATGGGCCGGTTGCTAAGGTTGTCGGATTTCAGAATAGTGAACGTCATTCTTCATTCTTGCGTCAAGGCCTGCATGGGCACCCGCGCCATGGCCACATACTGGGGTCAACTTGGCTGGGGCACATATGGGCCATGCGGAAATGGCGTTTGACCTGGCGGTTACGCACTGGCGTACTATCAGCGGGGAATTGATGCAAAGACTCGGGGATTTGATGAAATGGCTGTGTGGGATTTGGCCTGGTGGATGCGCTCTCTCAGCGAGTGGCTATGGGGATCAGTCAAATAGCTGGCTGTAGGCCTTGGTCCAGCAGTGATTGACTATCATGGGGGATTGATCAGATGCATGTGTGGGGCCTGGGCGATGCGTACTGCATCACCGGTACTGTACTGCATCATCAGAGGGATTCTATCTGATCATCTTTTTGTTGGGGGGGGTAATTTGTGTGCATGACATTGTGCGTCTCTGAGGTGTGTTGCATGCACATATTTTTTACAATTAAATCCATTATTAATGCTTGCAAGCATGCTGCCATTTGCTCAAGCGCCACATCATAGGCCATAATCTGTGTACCATGTTATCATAATGCAAGGTGCCACCTGGTGGTCCATACGTGAACAAAGGCTGATTTATTATAAGACTAGCTACCACGTCTTCAAAAAGGCCTTCCCTGGGCCAGCGTTACGAAAATGTTCAGGATGATCTTGGAGGTCGCGGTGCTAAACCCCAGACATTGGCTCTGCCTGTGTCACCACTGGCAGCCAGGTACACTGTCATGGCGTTGCAAAAATGTTCAGAGTGGAACTCACGGGGTCAAACCACATCTCATTGAGGACCCCGGCCCAGCCGGCTTCGAGCCATGCCTTATGGATCCATGCATGGATCGCACTACTTTTTAAAAAATGAGTCATATGAGTATATACCAGAGTGGATACAGGAACATTCCGTATTGGTGCAAGCTCATTCAGCAGGGCCTGGCTTTCTGTCCTGCCTGGTGTAGACATAGCATACACAAACTTTGGGCCAAATGGTTACCCCTCGCGGCTTGTGGCTGCTGCCACAGCCACTGGTCACCCGGTGGGCCATCAGTCAAGGGGGAGGGATGCGCGCCATCTCCTCCAGCTTCTCGCGCATGAGCCCCATGCAGTACAGGTCCAGGGGGGAGGGCGCGGTCACCACAGGGGACAGGGTACCGGGCTCTGCCCCTCGGAACGCCTCCCTGGGGATGTCACGTGCCCACCTCGAGTAGGGGCGGACGCTCAGCGCACGTGCCTCCACCAGGCTTTCCAGCGCAGATTTCCCTGTCCCCTGATGGGCATGTGCAATGGCTGACCCGCTCTTGAAAGGTTCCATCAGCACCCGCAATTCTTCCTCACCGTGCGGAAAATTTATAGCCTTCAGCGCAGCCTCTGCAAACGACTGAATACTATTTGCCAGTGCTGTGAACTGGTAGCGCCCCAGCAGCATGTCATCCACGCGCACCACATGGTGCGGCGCATCCAGCAGCGCCAGCGCGGCAGCTGCGTACCGTTTGCCCGCCGAGTCCTTGCCCTCTTGCAGCGGTGCCTTGACAAACCCCATTTGCCTGCTCACCAGCTCCTCAAGTGCTGCAACCAGAGAATCCATGCATCAATTAACTCGAATAAATCAACATATTTACGTGAGAATATGCAGATACTATCTATTAGATGTCAAGTTGTGGTGGGATGCAGTGTGGCACAGCAGCAATTATATGATGCATAAGACTTGGTTGATCTCTACAGCCTCCTACAAACTATCCATGCAACAGGGAACACACTCATGCTGCTTTGTGACGCAGCACATATTTCCACATAATTTTTGTATTAAACCACACTGATATCCCCTGCATTGCACGGATCAAGGTGAAGACTACTTGCAAAGCAGAGCAACAGCACACCACTTGCAATGCCACCGCTGACAGTGCACCACAGGGAGCAACCTGCTACAAACCTTGCAGTGGTATGAAATGTATTCTTGCTGTGTGTGATGCGCTAGCAGCGCTCAATGAAGCCCTCTATTGGGCAAGGTATATAGGGAAGCTTCACATATGATATCAAACAGACCAAAAGAAGGTCACCAAGGGAGCCATCCGGAGACCATCCGGGGTTGTTGTTTATACTTGGGGATGGATGCACCAATGCTACACGGTATGGCTCATTGGCATGCAAGGCAATCTGCTATAGTGTGCATATGCACATGCCCACCTCCTTCCCAGTCGGGCTGCCCATCCTCAAAGTAGTCCGCAGCCTTCTGTGCCAGGCGCGCAAGGTCGCCAGGGTTGCCACCGCACACCTGCAGGTCGGTTGCACTGGTGATTGCCACTGGACATGCAAATGCAGTTGGACGGGCCTCATCACAAAAAAACGTTATAAAAAAGGATAAAACCGAATCAACTGAGCAAGACAAACATCATGAAGAAGGGGAAAAATAATGAATTGGGCTACAGCACATTAAATCCAATCATTGCAATAAACATCAATTTGTCATGGACTGATTGCAAGGCTGGTATTGAATGGCACCCATTGCAATCAAATGCACTCGAACAAATGATGCCAATATTCATTGGATGCCATGCCAACCCCCGCAGTATCGTATCAACAAACGGCACCAATGCTCAAACGCAACCTCTGATACCTTTTTCCAGCCACCCTTGGAAGCCAGGCTCTGACGTGGCCAGCACAACACGGCACCGCCCTGATGTCTTGGTGAGCCACACAAAGATACGCAACAGGGCTGCTACCCTGTCAGCGTACTCCTTGCTCCACTCCATCATCAGCTGAGCTTCATATCAATGATCAAAAGTGGCCACTGGCGCCCCTGTGATGCAGGGAGTGCCACTTCCAAGGGGCAGACAACACCCCTGCAAGCACCAAAGCCATGTACTTCAGGAGTGCACCGATAAGCATAAACCAAATTTGTCAACAAATAGGGAAACACCAGGAGGACTTTAATATATCACAATATATTAAAGTCCTCCTGGAAACACTACAATCATCCTTTGCAATGCGGCACGCACACCATCGTAAATCTGCTTGCAAAGGTGAATGTATTGGTCAACACAGGTGGTCCCTTCCAAAGTCATACACGCATGGCCCACGCGGCGTTGGGGGGCTTTCATGGACAGCAACTGCAACACAAGCCCTGAATTGCATTGCATCAAGCATCCGCAATCATGTGCAAATGCTATGTACCACCGCGGCTGTGGCAGCATCCAGAAAATTGCAGTGCATGCCTATCCATCAGGTGTTGATGCCAGGTGGGACCGAACTTGGAGCCTATTCATGCAAGCTGAACACAAGTATGCGCACTGCAACAGCAAATCGACACACTTACTCGATGACAGTGAAGAAATCATAGGGTGTCCATTCTTGGCCTTGATTTGCCCTGCTGTCTAGCACATCAGAAATACTGTAGGAGCCCTTCTTCCACTGGGTGGATGCAGCCTTCCCCGTCACCGATGCTAGCTGGAGAGCAAGGCCCTCGGAAGTGGTGCTGGACATGTCCTGACAGTCAATGCGGATGACATTGGCCTTGTCCTTGCTGAACTCGCTCAAAACGGCGCTTTTCCCGCCGTTGCGTGGCCCTGTCAGCACAGTGATGCTGGTAGGCTTGGAGCTGCACAGGGCTTCAAGCCTTGCAAGCTCAAATGCCCTGCCATACAGGCTGCTGCTGATGCTGCTGCTGCTGTTTTCCAGCTGGGTGCCTGCCTCTGATTGCTGCTGTTGCAGGCCTGGACCTGCCGCCTCATGTGCTGCTTCTGGGCGGGGATCTGCAGTAGGTGGGGTACAAGAGCTGTTTGGGTTTTACCCCTTTTGCAACAGACAATACATAATTAAGCGGGAACAATCCAGGCCAGATCCTCCACTGTGAAACAATTCAGAGGTGAAGCAGACTCAGTCTTGCGTGGTAGTGCACAGAAGTGCAAGGGGCGAGGGCGAGATCACATGTACACGCGTGACCACACAAAGTCTCAAGTCTCTGAGTTAGAGACGTAAGTGCCAGCGCCAGCCAGGTAACAGTGTAACATCTCTTGTGGCAAAGACCCAATCCGGCAGTTGCAGGTAAAAACATGGTTATTAAATCCAGTGAAGCATAACACCCAGCAAGTGGTCCCAACAAGGAACAAGTGAACCAAGCAAGGAGCAAGGAGTATGAGAGTAGTTGCCACTCACCCTTGAAGTTGCTCTGAGCCATGGCCTGGTCCCATGGGCGGTGGTGGTGTGCGGGGTTCTCTCGAGTGCACTTGTGGGGCGTGTGCGGTACCCAGCAACGGCCTTCCTGACGTCAAATGTCTGGCTCCTGTAGAGGGATGGCACCATACCCTGTGAAAATACAAGAAAATTTAAATACAGGTCATGGCGTATGTACATATGTGATGTGCTTCACTTTCACATTCACAGACGCAACGGCTGCAGCTGGGTCCCGACAAGTCCCTTGAACGTGCTGGTCCTATGTGGTATTCGAGCACACAAATTCTGAGGAGCCACATATAACAAGGTACAGTGCTGGCCACGCCACTTGTACAAGCACAGCCACCCTCCCCTACCTGACAAGGCACTCGTGCCCGTGGTCGCCATTGCTGTGGCCATCTTCAGCTTGGTGCAAACAAACACACGGCTGCAGGCAGAGTACTTGTGCTGCTTGTACGACTACCCACTGGAGAAGGCACACAAAGGCCTAGTTTTAAATAGCTCAGTTCAGGTGTTCAAGGTTCAAGAGGTTGAGGGTACAATCAAGATAGATACTTTGGCTAGCCCGGGCCCACTGTGAAGCTAACTAGCTATATAAACTGGCGCCGTACGCGGTTCTACTGGCAGCCAAACACCTTAAACTCTACTCGTATATATGCACCAATGCGCTTAATAGCTTGGCCATGGGTCACTCAGTGGGCAACAGCCAAGTGGGTCCATTCCCAAGTTGACATGGCATACCTGAAAGTCGAAGTCTCAGCACGGAAGCGGTTGACGTTTGCAGAAAAAACTGTACGGTAAAGAGAAATTATCCCAAAACACAAATAGGAGTTGTTGCCAAAAGTCAGGGGCAGTCGGCGCACTTGTAGAAGTGGCGAAACTCAATGAGACCAGCTGCAGCTGAGGTTGGTGCCAGTCCAACCGGTTCACCAATAATGTTGTGCGTAAATATCCCTCACAAACCTTCCAGCTACCAGGATTTGTTATGGGTTTTGAGTGATGGACTGGTATTGGCTTCGTCCCTCGACGTTTCTTGCTGTTTCTGGGCGATGCAATGGACGCATGCATGCATGCGAGAAGTAGAGAGTGTAGCAGTTGTCGCTTTTACCGCTGAAGCCCAACTGAAATCCACTTTTGTCTCCTGTATATTGTAGAGTATATGAACAACGTGGGCGCAGTGCAAGTACATTTGGGTTGTGTTGGGACTTCACAGTGCTCAACACAACGCATGCATAAACACTGGTACCAAGTAAGTAGGTACCAAAGCACATTAGTGTCAGTGACTGGCAGAGCCAGTGCTGGGGTCTGATACCATGTTGCTATTTCTTCACTATTTTGCAACGTAGCTGGCTGCCAGTGGTGACACTTACAGAGCCTATTAGGGTTTCACCCATAACCTATAGGTACACTTTTGCAGCTCCGTCAGAAGAATGTCCTCATCCCCACACGTGTCTACCTTTGCTCAGGCTTTCCTACCTCCTCAGAACACCACTCCTCCACAATATTCCACTGGACTACAGTTTTCTCCTGCAGCTCCTTCAGGAAGGCATCCACATCCCGATGTGGAGTTCACAGCCATGTCATACCATCTCCCTATCTAACCACTTGCACCCAAAGCACTGCCATGCCCACCTGAAAATTGACTCCCTACTCCTGCAGCTCCTTCAGGAGGTCCTCCTCATCCAAAAACACACTCTTGTACCCCTCCATGGTGCACCCACAGCACCCCCTTATTCCATTTGAAATGCCACCACATTTTTCCTACTCCTCCAGCTCTTTGAGGAAATCCTCCTCGTCAACAAACACAATCTTGTAGCCATCGGGGTCAGTGGTGGCGGTGATCTTGGTACCCAACCCAGGGATGGGGCCGGCCTCCCGGGTGATCTTGCCACCCACAGCCTTGATGGCGTCAGCGGTCTTGTACACGTCCTGCAAGGGGAATGGGGCGTGAAGGGTGACCAGAGGGTGAAACCCTAGGATAGAAAGTCTAGGGAAAGGACATGCAGTACGTGCGCATCCGTAGTGTAAGTGCGGGATGCGTTTACACCATCCGACGCGGTCCGTCCGAAAACAACCGCAATTGGCGTTCGCCCAAGCATGCACCTGCCGCCGCCACCTGCTCCCCTTCTAACCCCCCACACACCAAGGTACTTATGGCAACCTGCGTGCATGCGGACTCCCCTGCACCCACCGCACCCCTTTCCGCACCCACCCACCCACTTTATTGTGTCACTGGCCACCTACGCACAGCCATCCCCCTTCCCGCATCCGCACCCACCCCCACCCACCTTTGTGCTGATGGCCACCTGGGCATAGCCCCCCCCCTTGCTGTACTCCCCCTTGCCATAGTTGTAGGTCAGCTCAAACACCGTGTTCTCCTCTTCAGGGCCATAGGCCAGGAAGGCAAGGGTGTACTTGTACTCGGGGTTGTCGCGCGTGCGCAGCAGGGTCATGCCCAGCACCTGGGTGTACCACTGGATGCTCTTCTCAAGGTCGCCCACGCGCAGCATGACCTGCAGAGGGGGTTTGGGTAGGATACTGTTATGGTTCTGGTGGCGCGCAGCATGACATGGGGAGGGTTTCGTGTAGGGTTTTGGTAAGGGTTCTTCCATGTGTGCAGCAGGGTCACGCAGCATGACTCATGCTCAACACCTTGGTGTACCACTGGATGCTCTTCCCAGGTCGCCCACGCGCAGCATGAACTGGAGGGGGTGTTGGGCAGGGTTTTGAATGGACATAACCAAGTAAGACTTGGTACACATATCAGCTTTGGGTAGAGTTAGGCACTGGCAATGCTGCACTCGATGATCATGTAGACCCTAGTCCAGGGTTCCCTCTACTGACCTGCGCAATAGGCTCCTTGATCTCGCCCTCCCGCCCAATGATCTCCCACTTGTAGCCGGTAGGGTCCTCAACAAATGCAATCACTGTTTTCCCACCCTTGACCGGGCCTGCGTCACGCGAGATCTTGCCGCCTGTGCAGGGGGAAGGGGCCAATCAGGAAATTGCAATGTCTTGAATATATGCAGAATGAAATTCAAATGCTCCTCGGTCTGTCAACACTGGCGAGCCCCTTGCTTCCCTGCTGTTCAACTTCACCATGCTCAGTCACCCTTGCTTAAAATTCATTTATTACATTTATAATTACACACAACTAAGTTATCAATTGTAATATCACAATTCTGACCCCAATCAGGTTTAATTGTTCATACCAGCTCACCTCTCCCCCTCCTCCCAGCTGATGGTCCTGCTTCCTCATCCCCCACATTCACTCCCGGCCACCTAACGTAACACTCTCCACCGCACAACCTCCCCCTCTGCCCACCATCCTACAGCCTGCTGATTTGATGCTCTCATACGTCGTTCACCGCCAGCCCAACCTGGCCATACCCCTACCCAAGAACCACGCACCTAATGCTCTTCCCAGGATTATGAACTACTCTCCCTAAGAGGCCCCCTCCCACCCCACACACCCACCGCCACCATCTAATTGGCATTCATCACCCCCTCCCCACCCCAACACCATCCCCTACCTGCTGACTTGATGCTCTCCACCGTCTTGTACACGTCGTTCACCGCCAGTGCAAAGTGTCCAAACCCCTCCCCAAGGTCGTACGAATCAACTCCGTAGTTGTAGGTCAGCTCAAGGGCAAAGTTGGTCTGCTCGGGGCCATACCCTAGGAAGGCGTTGCTGTACTTCTCCTGCAATGGGCGCAGGGTTTAGGGTTCCGGGATTAAGATTTAGAATCAGGATTCAGGTGAAATTGAGGGAAATGTGGCTTTCCGTGGCCCTGTACCTCATGAATGCAGTGCTGTATTATTCCTCAGGAGTCTAACTATAGGATTTAGGGTTTAAAGCAAAGTGGGCTTCATGGGACCCAAACCAATAGTGCTGCTGTATTGCTGCTGCAGCTGCGTTAGGGTTGGGATCTAGGGTTTACAAAGCGCACCTCCGGGATGTCCCTGTATCGCAGCAGCTTCATCCCAAAGTGCTTCTTGTAGTAGTCGATGGTCCCATCCATGTCGCCCACCCGGTACACAGCGTGCAGCATGCGCCGCTTGTCCTCAGACACCCAGTCAGGGGTGGCGCTGGCGGCTGTCGCCATCCTCCTGCAACCGCAGGTGTAAGGGTTTGAGACAGGGATTCTGGGTGTGGAATTTTGAGTATGATACACCAATCTCCACAATTAGTACTTGAAGCACACGCAGTGGCCAAGTGCGTGGGGTGGGGCATGCATGGCAAGTATACATACAATGTGCTTGGTGCCATGCAAGGGGTGTGGGGCACGTGTGGCGCCCTGGCAACCAATGAGGCGCTGTGGCCATCCTCCTGCACAAGCTGTAGATGCGTGGAATAGAGCGCATGTGTGTGCCGTTTCAAGAGTGGCTAGCTGGCCAATTGGTTGCACGCACCAGGGTGTTGGGGGGTGGTGGTGGGAGACACATGTGGCCCTCTCCGTTTACTTCATGGATAAAATTCCTCTCAACTAAATGCACGCAAGTGACAATAACTTACGTTATGATTGTTTATGATAAGCAATCATCCATGCACGCGAAAAAACATGGCATTGTGGTGTGTCATGTGACATGACTCATGTCCTCTCAGACCTATACACGCACGATTGTACATACCCGCCATAGGCCCACATGTACCGCCGTGTGCATGCACGCACATTGCATGCGTGTATATGTATGCACCCCTCCCCCATTGCATGCATGAACCATACTCGGACGCACCACGCAAATGCACGCAAGCGCACCCGCACCCAGTGCATGCGTGCCACATGGCACACAGCGAACGCAGGATCTATGCCCAGTGCACGCCTGCCACTGCCATGCACATGCAGGCTGACCACACCCTAATAGGTTTACAACATGCAATTACACTGCTTACACAGGGTCCTAACATGCAAATGTCCAGGGTACTTATGTCTGAAATGGTACGCCTGCCACGGCAGAGCTGCTAAAGTGTGCAATAAAAAATGGCAAGATTTTTTGTATAAATTTACATGAGTGCACATCTGACTGTACTGCTGGGATGCATGTCAATGATTATGCTTGCACACGACCAGACTGCGGCCAAAAATGTGTTGGCCCCCTGCACCACACACCCGCCTCCCAAGACCTAATCCTTCATGTCCCCCTCCACGCTCACAGTTTCAGTGTCATACCCACCTTGTAGCCCGCGCTGGGCGATTCTGTGAAACCCTAAAGGGTAGTGACCCAATCAAGGACGACCGCGTGGCTAAGAGCAGGGGGGAGGGCCTGTGGAGGGGGGCAGGGGAGGAAACTGCCCGGTTGGAATTAGCGCATGTGATGTTCCTGTGGATGCATGCGCTGACAGTTTCAACTGCTGCGGGACTGCATTGTACACACCGTGCATGCGGTGACATCAATCCTTATTTTTCTTGCATGTATTGCACGCCACAAAACTATCAGCTTGCGCATTTGGTAGCGGGGTCAGGAACGGCTGGTTGTGTTGTGCTTGCATAAAAATGATGATATTTAACATCCAGGTGACTGCCTGGCTGCACCAGCTGTACCCAGGACACTCACAGGGGTGGGGGTGGGTGGTGACAGTATATGCATGCACTGCACAGGATGCCTACCCGGACATCCCAGGTGCATTCACCACAGTCTTAACCACAAACACCAATACGTAAACCAACTATTATACCATACGTCGACACCACTCGCTCAGCAGAGCTCCAGGCTGGCTAGAGATCATCACCCCCTTAATTCCTCGTGCATGTGGGTTGCGGAAGGCACACATGCGCCCTATATGTATGCACGGCATGTGCAACGGGAACAATGGCTCACCTCGCGGCAATGGTGACCATAGCTGGCGCCGAGGTTAGTGGCTGGAGTGTTGTAGAAGCCGTGGGGAACCCAGAGGTATTATGTGGTTGTGGTGGATGGGTGAGGAGACTGCCAGGTGCACTATGGCCAATGAACCCTTAAGCTCGAGAGGTATGCAGAGCAGGGATGGGAGCGTGGTTGGCGTGGGCTCGCTTGCTTACAACACTTCTAGTTGCATGCGATGCGCTGTCCCAGTTTCACTTGTACTTTGTTACTACCCCTGAACGGGTCCCAGTAAATTGGGGCAATTTTGGCCAAACTTACTGAACCCGTTCAGGGGTTGTACACCTTCCTGGAACTTCTGTCACGGGGGTGACAACGCACATGCCAGT
Source organism: Heterotrichella gracilis (assembly GCA_032358255.1). Taxonomy (NCBI): domain Eukaryota; class Xanthophyceae; order Tribonematales; family Xanthonemataceae; genus Heterotrichella; species Heterotrichella gracilis. The sequence continues at coordinate 34,531 of JAULBX010001336.1, forward strand.
GTTTGCAAGCTCAATTCTATTCAAGTCACACCCAATCAGACACTACACAGCACAAAAAGTGCATCTCTTGTATTCAGCACGCACCTGTGCAGCCAACATAGCACACATCCGCGGCTGCGTTGGGGAGCCTGTGGGTTGCTCAGCCTGCGGTGGGGTGCGCGCCCCCCCACCACTGGCGGTGAACAGTATGGGGGCGGAGTTTAACCCGGGGTTTTCGTTTGACCTGGGTGGTGGCGGTGAGGAGGCGCAGGCACCATGGGAGCTGTCAGGTACGCACCCACCGCCACCAACACCGCCACCCAACGCGCATACATTTACACACACCCGCAGACAAGCGCCCGTTGACAATTTACTGGCAATATTGAAGCGGAAGAGGTTAAATAAAAGCCGTGTAGTGGGGGAACAGGGTTGGTGGGTGTGTTACGTGTTGATATGTTTCAAGACATACGCATGCATGCATATGCGCGGCGGCCACTGCCGCCAACTTAGTGCCTGTAGCTCGTTACCCAGCTCGCGGTGGCGAGATCGCCAGAGATGGCGTGTACAGTATGCATGCGTAGTGAAAGCCTCGAGGTACCGTACCAAGGCGGATCTGCTTTGTGGGAGGGGCACCGCTAGCTACAGGGGTGAAAGCACTATGCATGCATATGCCTCTGCATAACTCGACTGCGCGTATTGCCCACTTGCACACCTAGACCCCTGATAACACCTCTGCACTCGATGTCCTCGCATTGGGGTCTTACAGGGTTGGCTACATTCGGCCAAAGCTGTAAGAACAGCACAAAAATGACCCTAGAGGGTTTGACCACTGCCTTTCCCTATTTCAGGCGCCATAGCACAAGCCACCCTGCCCGAGTATGGTACCTCCATCGACCACAAGATCAGGCAGCGACTGGCCAGCACAGGCAGGGGTGGACCAGTGGTGCGCCCTCAAAACCCTACCCAAAACCCTACAACCCTACACCCCTTTGCATAGCTCCCACGATTAGGCAGCGCTTTGCCAACACAGGCAGGGATAAACCCCTGGTGCGGCCGAGGATTCTACCCAATGTCCTTAAGCTTTGCTGCAGACCCCTGCATATTTCCACCAATGTGCAGCAGCAGTTGCCCAGGTGCTGCTGCACTACGAACCACAGCCGCCAGCAGTGTAAGGACAGCACGCACCTCAAGGTCATGGTACCCTGTCCGGGTTGGGGTCCTGTACCCTAGCAGGGTCAGCATAGGTGGAATGCTGTCCCATATGCACAGCATGCACCTGCCCTAACAGGGTACACATGACAGGGCCAGCCCTGCGCGTGTACCCTGGTGGCATGACCCCTTTGCCATGGCCAGTGATCCTGGGGTGTCTGTGTCGAGGGGGGACCAGCACCACCACCACCGCCGCCTCCACTACACACCATGCTGTTTAGATTACGACCCTCAAATGCAAAGCCTAACCCTGTGGCTATGTGGTCTGTGCAGGCGCCAAGGGGGCAAGGCAAGGGGAAGGGGAGGGCCAAGGCCCAGGTGGTGCAAGAATCGGATGACGAAGAGGGGTTGAGCTCAGATGATGGTGCATCATCGTCTGATGATGAGCCGCTGCCAGGGGAATTGGACAGCGACGATGGCTCTGATGAGGTTGGATCGGACAGTGATGATGGCGAGGATGTTGGATCAGATGATGGGGCCGATCAGGGGGAGGAGGAGGAGGAGGAGGGGGGTGAAGGGGAGGAAGAGTCGAGTGGGGAGAGCGATCTGGAGCAGGTGGATTTTGATTCAGACAGCGACGGTGTGGCGGATTCCGGCGACGTTGATGCGGCACCATCAGATGACGATCACATGGCCGATTCTGATGAGGAGGGATCGGGGCCAGAATCGGATGATGATGATGGTGGCGATGCAGACATGGATGCTGGTGCATCTGGGAGCAATCAGTCAGGGAGTGAATCAGATGCCAGTGGATCGGGTTCTGATCAGGAGGAGCAAGCAGCGGGTCGGAGGGGGGGGTCCATGGCAGCTTCGGGGTCTGGGCAGGGGGAGGTTGCACTGGGGGACAAGGGGAGGAAACGTGCCGCGCAGGAGGGAGCGCAAGGGGGGAACAAGCGGCAACAGACAAAGGTGTGTGGCGCATCCGTGTGTGGGTGGGATTCGGTCGGAAACCCTTATGCGTGGTTTGGATGCAGTTCCAAGAGCAGAGCAATATGAGCAGCTACCCTTTGCGACCCTCTGCACCAATCGGCTCTGTCTTGGCAGGCTTTATATTATCCCTGGATACATAGGTTTCAAGGGTGCTTGGCACATTTTGCGTATTGTCACACCATCAACCCTCAAGGTCACACAACCACCCTGTGGCAAGTGGTGGACGCATACGGTGGTTGCTGGTCTTCGACTCCCAAAGGTGTCTACCGCACACCCAACCCTCCCCTCACTGTGTGCCCTCCCACATCCTCCCTTGCGGGCCTCACCCCACTGTTTTCCTCCCCAGTCAAATTTCTTCGCCGCCACCCCTGAGGGCACCCGATTCAGCGCCACCTCCTTTGCTGATCTAAACATATCGCGCCCCCTGCTCAAGGCATGCGAGAAACTGGGCTACGCGCATCCCACACCCATACAGGTGCGCAGGAACCCAACACTCTAATTCCTAAACACTGAACCCTGAACCCTGAACCCTGGCGGGTAGCTCCCTGCGTCCTGGTTGACCCTAAGCGACCAGGCCCTGGTAGGATAGGGTGGGTGCTGCACCACATGCGCTGTGTGCTGGGATGGGCAGTGTGCACTGGACAATGGGGTAGGGAGCGTAGGGATTGGGGTAGGAGAGCCCAGGGCCACATTGGCTGACCTGACCAGCAGGACTAACAATGCCCTGCAAGACGGTGCATGATCAAAAAATGGTGCCACCTTTGTTAGTAACGAGTGCCGGAGAAACCTGCTTGGGGCCGTGTGTGCATGGCTGCCTGCTAATCTGAATGTACTGCTAGAATGTATGATACGAGCCAATCCTGTACATGTGTGAATAATGATGAAGAGCACGCCGCAATTTGTACATGCATGCCCTCCCCTTGTTAAAGCCCCCCTCCCCTCCCCTCCCCAGGCCGCCTGCATCCCCCTTGCCCTCACCGGCCGCGACATCTGCGGCAGCGCAGTCACCGGCAGCGGCAAGACAGCGGCATTCACGCTCCCACTGCTGGAGCGCCTGCTGTACCGGTCTAGGCGGGTGGCGGCGATCTACGTGCTCATTCTCACCCCGGTCAGGGAGCTGGCTGTGCAGGTGTGTACAAAACCAGAATACTGTTTCCTAAAGGAGGTTGCGGGATTGAAAGGTGTGGTGACCATTGACATGCTCATCCTCGCACCGGTCAGGGAGCTGGTGGTGCAGGGATGGCAGCAAAACCTCAAGGGTATTGCAATCTTTGTAGCCGTTTTACCTGCACCCTGGCCCTCACGCATCACCTGTGGTTTCTCATTTCCTCACATTTCATTTGCCCCCCTTGCAGGTCCACTCCATGGTTGTCAACCTATCCCAGTTCACTGATGTGCGCGCAGTGCTGGTGGTGGGGGGACTGGCGCTGGGGCCACAGGCAGCGGCGCTCAGGCAGTCACCAGAGGTGGTGGTGGCCACGCCGGTAAGGGCATGTGTGGGGTTTATGAGGGTTACTAAGGATGGCTGTAGGGTTGTTGTAGGGTTTTGCACTCGCGCATCTTTTGATGCACTGCCCACGCCTGTGAGGGTACATGTAGGAATTGTGTAGGGTTTGTGCAGGGTATCGACATACAGTATGGCGCACATGGAGTGTGGCGAAATCATGCGGGCATGGAGTAGTATGCATACAATCTGGTGGTTTGATATGCCTGCATTCTGTCTCACCTCCTCCACCGCTGACCTCCCCATCCGGTCCACCTTGACCTCACTCCCATCCCCCTTGACCCCGTCCCCACCCCCCTTCCCCAGGGCCGCCTGATTGACCACGTGCGCAACAGCCAGAGCGTGGGTCTGGAGGACCTGCAGGCGCTGGTGCTGGATGAGGCGGACAGGCTGCTGGAGATGGGCTTCGAGGGGGAGGTGAGGGGCGGTGGTGGTGTGATGGCGGTGGTGGTGTGATGGCGGTGGTGGGTGGGAGAATTGAAGATCCATTTTGTTTGCTTTCTTCATTAGTTGTAGGCTTCTGATGCACTCGGTGCGAAAGGGTTAAAATAAGGCTTCAAGGTAAAAGTCGCTTGAAGTAAGAATAAAGGCAGAAGGACTGGTTGTGCTACACCCTGCCTCCAACTGAAAAGCATGTTGGAGATCCCGCCTCATCCTCACCCCCCGATAGTTTCACCCACCTACATCACCACAGGCTTGGCCAGCGCCTCAAAAAAGTTTGAAAAAACTCTTTAGGGTGCAGTCCCTGGGTTACCAACCGCTGAACCCCCCCTCCCCCACACCCAGGTGAAGGAAATCCTGCGCCTTGCCCCCCGTTCCCGCCAGACCCTGCTGTTCTCCGCCACCATGACCGAGGAGGTACGCCAGCTGGTGTCGCTGTCAATGTCGAGGCCAGTGCGGCTGGCGGCGGATGCGGCGGCGGCGGTGCCGGAGCGGCTGGTGCAGGAGGTGGTGCGGCTAAAGGTGGGTGGTGGGTGGTGGGTGGCGGGTGGTGGGTGGCGGGTGGTGGGTGCAGCGGCAAGTGCCAGAGCACTGCTTGACTGTCCCCAGTATAATTGGAGCAGGGTTTCCACGCCACCACGTCACATCCCTCCCAACATTTTGCAAAAGTATAGCCCAAACACCACTAATCGTCCTCATGCATAGCATTGCGCAGGGTCTAAAGCGAGCCCAAACCCTGCCTCGCAAAAACCTCTGCGCAGGGTCCTACCCCCGTCCATGCCTCCTCCAAAACCCCCGCTGACCCTCTCCAAAAACCCTTGTGCAGGGTTCCCAGTCCGCCGCCAAGGAGGCCGCCCTGCTGGCCCTGGCCTCGCGCTCCTTCCCCTCGGGCCGCACCATAATATTCACCTCCACCAAGCAGCGCGCACACAGGCTTAAGATACTGTTTGGCCTGGCGCGGCTCCCACCTGCTGCTGAGCTGCACGGCAACATGACGCAGGCGGCGCGCCTAGAGGCGCTGGACAGCTTCAGAAAGGTAAGGGTTTAGGGTCAGGTTGGGGCTGGGAGAACCAGGTTAGGTTTGATGCTTAGGGGTTGTTGGCCCAGCAGCCGAGCTGCACGGCAACATGATGCAGGCGGCGCGCCTGGAGGCGCTGGACAGCTTCAGAAAGGTAAGGGTTTAGGGTCAGGTTGGGGCTGGGAGAACCAGGTTAGGTTTGATGCTTAGGGGTTGTTGGCCCAGCAGCCGAGCTGCACGGCAACATGATGCAGGCGGCGCGCCTGGAGGCGCTGGACAGCTTCAGAAAGGTGAGGGTTTAGGGTGATGGATTGGGGTTGTTTATGTCGAATGCGTCACACGTGGAACAGGCATGGAATTGTAGCTAGTTGCAAGGGGCGGGGGCTGGGATGCTGCGCTAGGTTTCCTCTTCACAGGGTTCATGTGTTGTGCTACGTTTAGGTTTGAGGACTTTGTATTACAACTTTTATGCCCACAACTCACCCGCCCCCCACTCCACCGCAGGGCGAGGCCGCCTACCTCCTTGCCACCGACGTGGCTGCAAGGGGGCTGGACATACTGGGGGTGGAGGCGGTGATCAACTTTGACGCGCCCCAGAACGCGTCCACCTACATGCACCGCATAGGGCGCACCGCGCGGGCGGGCAAGGGGGGCGTGGCGGTCACGTTTGTGGAGGACGGGGACAGGGGCCTGCTCAAGGAGGTGCGTGAGAATACCCTTGAAAAACCATAGCAAATCATTGAAAAACTTTGACACATGCTGGTAATGCTTGGATGGTGGCAGGGGCTGCTCAAGGATTGGAAAAGTTGAAAAGCGTTTCCGCAGAATTTGGGTCTCTGCTGAAAAAAGTGCGAAGGGTTGTCCCTGCGCAACCTACAATAGCATCTGCGATCCCTTCCCATTTCGCCCGCTTATCATTTCCCCCCTTTGCCAGGTCACCAAGTCCGCCCCCCGGGGCCTCAAGCTGCGGGTGGTGCCCCACCAGGCACTGGAGGCATGGGGGTTGAAGGTAGAGAAGCTTGAAGGGGATGTGAGGCGCATCCTGGGGGAGGAGGGGGAGGAGACAGCCATGCGCAAGGCGGAGATGGAGGCGCAGAAGGTAAGGAGAAAAAATATATTTGTTTATTATTTTCTGGATTTATTTATGTGATGGTGATGTAATGTTGCATCCCTGGGTGGGGAGGAGGAGACAGCCATGCACAAGGCGGGAATGGAGGCGCAGAAGGGGGGATAGTAATGGGGTGTTGGGGGGATGTGCTGAAATTGCATTTTGGGTGGGGTGGCAAGGTGCAGAAGGAAGGGAATGTGGTGTGATATGGATGTGGTATAATGTGATTGGGGCGAGATGGCATGGGAGCCACATGGCCACCATTGGTGATGCATGTCCTGGTGGGCAACCAATGTATGATACTCGGGGTGGGAGGGGAGGGAGAAACTGCATGCCGCTGCCGTGGCAACCCCCATAGTAAGCCACCCTGATTTGGGTGCTTTGGTGCACCAACCTCTTTGGCACCAGGCCATGCATGGCTATGCCTGGTACAATCTGACTACGCACGTGTTTCAGCAACGGTTGACCCCATCCACCCTGGTCCCCCTCCTCCATCCCAGGCCCAGAACATGATCGAGCACGAAACGGAGATCTACTCCCGCCCCGCGCGCACCTGGTTCCAAACCCCCAAGGAGAAGAAGGAGGCTGCCGAGAAGGCCAAGGAGGAGGAGACAGCTGCGCCTGGGGGGGCGCCAGGCAAGGGGAAGAAAGACAAGAGCAGGGAGAAACACTTGAATAAGCTGAAAGGGGAGGTGGACCCCAAGGCCAAGAAGCGGAATGTGTTCATGGAGGTGGGTGGGGAGCCTCGAATCCCTGAACCAAACTACATCGATACCTGACTCAAACCTGGACGTGAACCCTGCTCTAGAAACCCTACATGAACCCAAAGCATGAGACGCCAATCTAGCCAAAACAAGCTACTACAAATTCACGCGTTCATAGGTATTGGCAACCATACAAAGTCTCAAGAGGGTTCCAGCCGCGCCATCGCGCACACCGCACCTACACCCTGCCCAAAACCCTAGCCCAAACCCTACCCCAAACCCTTGCAGGAGACGGAGGGCTCCAGCCGCGCCATCCGCGCCATCAAGGCGGCCGAATCGCAGCTGCGGGCGGGTGGCATGCCCGCCAACAAGGCGCGCAAGGCTGCGTCTGCCATGGTGTCGGGCATCAAGCCAAGCACAAAGAAGAAGGGCAAGGGGAAGAAGGGGGCCGCGCAAGGGTGGGTGGGCAGGCTGTGGATTGCACATGCTGCACATTCACTTTCCCCCTCTTGTTTTGATCTATTTTAAATGATCCACCATGACAACTTCATGGTCCACTGTTGTGAGTGGATCACAGCTGCTCCACGTGTAGTGCAAGTACTCTAAACCCCAAACCCTAAATCCATGTATCAATATTGTAGCTGCATTCATGCCAGCAGCACTGCCGCCGCCCTTCCACAGCTGGCGCCGACTCATCCAGGCCGTCCTGGCATTGCCTACATCCTATGTGAATGCGTTCATGCCAGCGCTCAAAAGCCAGTACTTCCAATTTGTAACCAGCGCCTCTCCCGCCCTCGCAGGGATGACGGAAATGGTGGCCTGTTTTCTGGGGACGGCACCTCCAAGGGCCTGGTCAACAGCAAAAAGGGGTCCAAGGTGTACGCGGGGGGCTACGCCAGCGGCAAGCTCATCGCCCCCAGCAAGGGCCTGTCCAAGACGGAGCGCAACCGCGTGAAGCGGGGGGGCAAGGGCAAGAGCACGTTCAAGAGCAAGGCCAGGCACAACCGAAGGAAGTGAGGGCCGCCGCGCGCTGGCGTGCGGAGCGCGTCCGTGTGCGTTTGTCGACGGACTCCCCATGCATGGGCGGGGTGCGAGGCGGCATGCGCATGTGCAGCGCGCGCGTGTGCACTTGGCGCATGAAGCTCTTCACAGACTGCCTGGTCTGTGGTTTTGGACGGGCAAGCACCCGGGTGTCCCACGTCGGGGTTGCACATGTATGCACGCGGGAGGGTCTGCGGGCGTTTGCATATGCGTGCTGCTGCCTTTTGGGTGGTGAGGAAATCTAAAAACTGTAGGGAATTGGTAAGAAATGTGCACGGCGCCGGCCACCGCTTGGGCTCAACCCATTGCTAGCCTGGTTGCTCAACTTGCATATTTTGCTGTGTCACCTTCTGCAGCCTTGCGGAGAACCTGGTCAGGGTTTGTTGCAAGGGTGCCTCACACGTAAGGCAGCAGCGGTATGACGTGCGCACGATGGCCAGGTGACTGCCTGGGGTGTGCTTTCAAACCAGACCCTTGTGTAAACCCTACTTGACGACCTGCAGTGGGGAGGTGTGCATGGCAACGAGTGCCGGTGCATGGCACCCATCCTAGCACGGCACTCATGGTCCTGGCGCGTGCTTGCACAGCGCCATGTACCCAGTGCACTGGGTACTCTACCCTACAGGTGCCAGCCAAGAGCCCGCAGGTGGCCATTGCAATGCAAAAGTTCATGCCACAGCCAGGCAGTACACGCATTAGGCCAGGCTTGGATGGCGCTCTTGTTGCTCGAGTGTACACCACCATGTCCACAGAGATTGTAGGCTTTGTGAGTGGTCCCACTCGCCTAACAGCTGGCATGCATGCCCCAGTTTGTGTCCAAAAGGCCACTGCAAAGCCCTTCAAAACCCTAGGGTCCTCTTGAGAGGTCCCACACCTGAAAGCTTGAACAGCGCATCGTTTTGTGGGTCACGTTTGGATCCGGAGGAGCATCCGATTGAGGATCCGGGGCTTGAAGCCGAAGGGCACCGGATCCCTCTGCACCTCCGGGACAACGGCGGCGTCGGCGGCACATGCCTTTTCAGCTCAGAATCGTGCGCCTGCGGCATGGTCCGCCGGCCAACCCCCCCTTTGGCGCAGCCCGATTTCGCATCAATCATGGGGGCCATCGCTCGAAGGCCGCAGGATAAGAATAGGACCCATCGGGTGGGATCAAATACCGCCCCAACATGAAGAGGTCAGTACCACCGCCGTTGTTCCGCCGGCCTGCCCCCCTGGCGTATGAGCCCTTCAGAAACGAATTCGGAATCCTGTGTCTCCCGCAGCAGGCAAGGCCGACCCACTCCTCTGCCCGCTCTGGGGTGCTTGCAGGCCTTTGGCACAGGCCCTAGCCCTTGCTTGCCTGCCCTCTGGCCTTGGCCGTACCAACACCCCAGCCACTGGCGCAGTTCCGTAGCCCACCATTGCGGCGAAGCTACAGCAGGCGTGGGTGGTTGAACGCAGCATTTGCACGCAGCGCGGTCGTTACCAAACCCCACACCCTGGCTGATTGCCCTCCACCCCATGCACCTGCGCTTGCATACGCTCCAATAAGCCTCCACCCACCACCACCCTCCCTGGTGCTTCACTGTGTCAGAGGCCGCGCATAGATAGAGCGCGGCTTGCTTGCGGCGCCCACTCCCTCCTACACGCTTCCCGGATGCGGGTCTGCACGATGCAAAGATAGGCTGTGCCCAGGCCCAAGACAAAGGAAGCCAATACCACCCTGAGACACAAGCCCATGCATAGTGGCGGCATGGCAGGACAACGTACCTCCAAGCTGCGCACGGGTGCAGCAGTCACCTGTGTGGTGCTGCTGTGCTCGCTGCAACTCTGCGCACACGTGGTGCTTGGCGATGCCAACCAGCCTTCGCTCAACGCCTTCAGAGAGTCACCACAAGAAACGTTCAAGGGCCGTAAGGTAATGCAAACACCCCCTGCCAATATACCTCAATACGTACCATCATAGCTGGTAATCGTTGTGAACCCTGCTGTTCTTGCAATGCTTTGCCTCAGTACCTATTTTTGAAACCTGTTTGAATGCAGTGCTGTGCCTCACCTCTATTTGAAGCCAGGTTTCAAACCCACCACTGCTCCTATTCAAGTCCAGGTGAAGAGTACCCTGCTGTGCCCACACCTCTACTTTATTTCGAACTCAAACCCACTGCTGTGCCCTCGCCCTGATTTAAACCAACCTGGGACCCGCGGCCTACGATGGGTGCTAGTCCCCACTGCCGCTGTGTGGAATAGAAACCAGCAGCGTCAAAAGGAACCTGGAACCACAACCCCCTTTGCTGACTGTCACTGTGACCCTTGCCCACTTCTGCCACCAGCAGCCCTTTACACGCTCCAGCGTTTTATGGCCCCTACCTCTCTCCCAATGCTTCTGCCGGGTGCCTATCTAGTGGTTCTGATAGGGCTCTTAGGAGTACAATGGGTGGTCTACAGGCTGCTGTGGTGGCTTTTCAGCAGCTCAAGTAGGGGTTGCGATGAGCTGTGAGCAGTGTGGGAGAGAGGGGCAAAGTGGTGTATTGTTTGCGGTTGCAGTGTCGTCACCTGTTTGGATGTATATTGGTATAGGGTTTATGGTTCAGGGTCTAGCAGGGGCAAGCCATGGCGTGAAGGCAATGTGAGATGTACATTATTGCGCGTGGACATGGGTCGTTCTAGAGTGTGCTCTTAGTGCGGGGCGCGTGTGTGATATGTATGTGTGGATAGATACCGAGACCTGTGGTGTCATACAGATACTCGTGTGTGGCAGATGTTGGCATGGCCACATAGCTGAATTTTGAGAGGGTGCTGTCACAATGGTTGTTCAGGTTTTGGGGCATGGTTTGTAAACTGGCCGTTGAAACTCATATATCACTGCTAGAAATGAGCCTACTACACTCGGGCCCGGTGTAGAACCACGCCAGCAACTGTCAAGGTTGCGGGTTCGTTGTTGTTCATGCAGCGTGTGGTCCTCACTAGGATTGTTATGGATGCAGCGCCTAGGCAGCTGGCCTCACTAGGGTTTCTGGTGACTCCCCGCCAAAAGCCTTACCGGTGCTGAACCCTAAAAGTATATCTTACCGGTGCTGTTCCCTGTTGCTTGCAGGGTTTGAACCAGCACAGGCGGCTGGCTCAGGCAGCAACAGGTGCGCCCTCCGATCTCCCCCCTACCCACTTTCACGGTTGCCTGTCGTGATGTGCACCCCTTGCTGCGCTGGTAGATGGAGGTGCTTCTATTTTTATCACCGCTGCACTTCCTTGAGATGCCCTCCTTGCTGGTATATGCTGTAGCAAACACACAAGGGGGGTGTTGTTTGCTGAGTGATAATCTGACGAGAACAACATTTGGTTGCAAAGTATTGGGGTTGCACTGTGGAATTCAGGCTCCTGCTGACTGCTCTTTTGTACCTCTTGTTGCAACCACTGCGCACACAGGGCCACTTGCATTTAAAACCCTGGGTGTAATCCAACCGCCAAACGCAGCCCACTTGCTCGTCCTCCTGTACCCGCTCTAAACAAACCCCTCCCCCTTGTCCAGGGACCACCCCATCCTTCATTGTCACTGGCGCCGCCACCTCACCCCCCGTGGTTGCCGCTGCCAATGCCCCCCCCACCGCGGCCACCCGAGTGGCAACCAATGGCGAGCAGTGCCTGTTGCCTGACGTGATTGCGGCAGCAACGCAGTACGACTGCTACTCGTCAGGGGGCAAGGAGTACTGCCGAACCATCTCCAGTGGGGCAGAGCTGGTGCCCTGCGTGCCCTACGGTTCCACATTGCCGGTAAGGGTTTTGCTAGGGTTTGTGTCGTGGACATGAATAACCCTGAAATGTAGGGTAGTGGGGGCTGAAGCCGGCCACCGGTGCGACGCGTGGGCTATAAAGGCGCGGCGGCGGTAGCATGGACAAGGGTCTAGCTAGCGTTGCATTGCTGGAATGAGGCTCCTATAATTTTGAAAACATACCTATTATTCACGGTTTTTACTTTTAGAGATGTAAGTGAAACCTAGGAAAACGTACTGGCGTGTCTTCATTGAACCAAACTTTGGTGGGTGAAAAGACATGGCAAGGGAGAGTCAGCCAGGGCTGATAATGCCTCCTGAATCCATCCCATATGTGACGTGTTATGGACTTCCTGCCAATGTTGACAGCGGATGCAGTTGGGATAGGTTTGGGGCTTCCTGCCATGGCGTGTAGGCATGGGTTGCACAGTGCAGTAGCTGCAGAGTTCCAGGACAAGTAACCGGCAGTATGGGTGGGCGCTGGTGGGTAGTGCAGTGGTATACGGCACATTTCCTATGTAAATCAGGGACAGGGGCCTAGCATCTGGGTATTGTCTCTATGCCTGTCAGACATGTATGTCGCAATTGCAATTGAGGGCGATTGTAGCGAATGTGAATGGGCGTGGAAAATCAAGTCATGGGAAGCTCTTGGAAGTCCTCAATGGATTCAGAACCTTCGGGGTGAGACACAGGGGTTTACAGGCTTGAACTTTGCAGGTTAGTTCACAAGCGCCTAGGCTTGACAGCGATGGCGTCATTGTCCCTCCCTATCCCATTCACTGAGCCGCCCCCCCCTTGTCCACAGCCCACCACAGCAGCCACCTCACCGCCCACCGCCACCGCACCCACCACGGCACCCACCACACCAACGCCCACCGCGGCGCCCACCACCCCCACCCCCACCCCAACCGCGGCGCCCACCAAGCCTGCCACCCCAACACCCACTGCAGCACCCACCACACCAGCCACTCCAACGCCCACCGCTGCACCCACCACACCTGCCCCAGCCAGCGCCCCCCTGTCCATTGATGGCGGTATGTGGCTCCTCAACCCAAGCCTGAATCGGGTTTCAAATCCTGGTTATTTTGTGAGGGACCCCACCTGTGTGTCTGAGGGCTGTGAGGCAGGGCAGCATGCAGTACAGGGCGACTGAAGGGTTCTCCCAATGCTATAACACCTGTAGCATTGGTTGGAAGCCAGTTTGTACCATGGCAGCACACAGACATGGGCTTTCTCAGTTACAGGTTTTGACCCTGGATCAGAGAGGTTTATGGGCCCCTCTGCCATGCCAATCCATGGTCATGCAGCTGTATCCAGAGTGGGCTGTACCGACCCGATCAATCTTTTTTAGAACCTTCCAGATGTTTTATTTAAAAAAAAAACACCCCCGTGCAGGCACCACCCCCACCTTCACCGTGGCAGTGGCCCCAGCCCAGCCCCCTCCCTCCGCCACCCCCACGGCCCTCGCCCCCCCCTCCGCCGCCACCCGCTACGCCATAGACGGCCAGCAGTGCCTGTTTCCCGACGTGATTGCGGGGGTGACCCAGTACGACTGCTACTCAACAGGGGGGAAGGAATACTGCAGGACAGCCAACAGCGGGACCAACCTGGTGCAGTGCGTGCCCTATGGAGTGGCGGTGCCACCCGCATCCTCCACCCCTGCTGGCACCGGAGGTAGCCCTGTGGGGGCGCCAAGTGGCGGTGCCTCGACGCCTCCATTTGCGGTGCCTTCAGCAGCGCCACGTGGCAGCTTCACAGTCCCCACAGGCAACGGAGGCAGCCCCATGGCTGCGCCAGTTGCCACCCCCACAGTGCCTGCCACAGTGCCATCGGCTGCGCCAACTGGCGCCCCGACCACGCCCGGGCCCTCCGCGGCCCCCATCACAGTTACCGGTACGCGCCTGTTTCCCACCCCCTGGGGGCACCCATGTGCAGCGCAACCTGCCTCAGATATCTGATTATGAACATTCTGCCAATTAGGCCGTAAAAGTGTGCGTCAATTGGGCGCCACAGGCATGGAGGAGGAACCAAGCCCGGGACCTCCCCAGGCCCAGCCTCAAGGCCTGTTGTCCTGCAACCCTTGCAGCGGCTGGTATGTGTTAGAGTAGCATATGCTATTTGGGAAAACATTACCATGGGGATAGATGTATAATGCCCTGCATGGCGTGGGTACCATATGATTGCATTTAGTGCTGAAACCCTAGCCCATTTCCGCACACCATGCAGCATCTCAGACATGCATCGTATTTCCTCTCTTGTGTAGGCGGCGCAAATTACATTCGAATCATTGATCATTGATGCATTATTTCCCCCCTTGTTGTAGGAGGCGCAAACTACACCTTCACCGACAGCAGCCTGTCCTCATCCAAGCCCCCACCAATGGCAGCTGCCAACCAATCGCCATCAACAGGCACCCCAGCCACCAGGTATGTGAAACCCTACTAAAACCCTACCAAACCCTTCTCCTGTGTGTGTGCAGCCACTCTGCGTGGGGAGGGAAAGCAGTTTGGAGTCCCGCGCTTGCGACATTGTATCAAGGCCGGCGGTTGGCACTAGATGATGCAACAATGGGTGTTTGTGATGGTCTGAGCAGAGCCGATGCCAATCAAAATACACATGTGGCACAGATATATGCAAATCTATCCAAACCGGAAGGCAGCCCTGGTCCTCCCCAGCTGGCATTGTAGTGCTTCACCTGCATCTTACATACATTTTCTTTCTTTTAGTTAGCCTGCTACCAATGGCAGCAGAGCTTTATCCCAAAGCCCTATGCAGTGTAACCCAGCGTACATTTTTAATCATCCCAGCACCACCCACACACACCACCCCCCAATCCCCAAGGTGCACCGCAACCGGTGCGGCCTGCATCTTCCCAGACGTGGTGGCTGGCAACACCATCTACGACTGCTACAACCAAGGGGGCAAGCAGTACTGCCGGACAGCAGACAGCGGGACCAACCTGGTGCAGTGCCTGCCATATGGCCAGACGTGCCCAACCACAGGTGGGGACAGGGGAAGTGATTGGAGATGGGAATGAGGATGGTGGGAGGGAAGAGGGGGAGTGTGTGTGCAGTCATGGTCTACGGCCAAACTGCCGTAGATGGAAGGGCAATGGGGAGAGGGGAGTGTAGTGGGCAAGTTTAACCGTACCTGTGATCACATAGTAGTGAAGTTTAGGATTTCGAGTAGAGCTTGGGGTCGGGTCAGGTGCTAGCTGAGGACTGCTGTACATTGGGTGCCGTTCCCAGTTAGGGTACTCTTTCCAGATCTGGATCCCACCCAACACCCTAAAAAACCGGTGTGATGTGCAGGCGCCCCCACCACCCCCACCACGCCCGGCGCAGGATCCCCCACCAGTGCGCCCACCCCCACCACCCCCACTCCATCTGGCAGCCCCTCCGGCCCCTCCACCCCCATCAACATCGGCCCCTCCACCACCCCCACATTTGTGGTCCCCCCCAGCAAGGCATATTCGCCCATGCTGCCCAACCAAGGCAACGCCCCACCCACCCCCCAAACCCGGGTGACCCTCAACGGGGAGTCATGCATATTCCCAGATACCATCCAAGGAAGCGTGGCCTACGATTGCGTGACAGTGGGCAGCGCGGAGTTCTGCCGGACCGCAAATTCCGGCTCAGATTTGCGCCAATGTGCCCCCTATGGAGCCAGCACCCCCAGCGCTGGCGGGCCCTCGGGGCCTGCTCTGTCGCCCCCCAACTTGGGCCCATCGCCTGGATTTGTGGTCAACTACAGCCCGCCACCCACCGCCCTCCCCACCCCCTCTGGGGCCCCATCATCATCACCCGGGGGTGTCTCGCCTCCACTCACCCTGGGTCCCACCAGCGCCCCCACATTTGTGGTGCCAGTCAGCTCAAAGTGAGGGCTGCATGGTGCACATGTCTGCGCTTGTTAGTGAAATGCAGTTGAAAGGAAACTGCATAGGCGAGCTGGTATCGCTAGGATAATGCTGTCATCACACAGCATGACTTGATGACATGTGTGATCTTGTTGCACATGTGGGGCTGCCAGGGATGCCGCAGATGGTTGTTTGCATGCAGCCCAGCACTACAGCCAGCTACCCATGCAGTGTGCTTGCAAGGGGTAAATAGAAAGATACCTCTATCATTATGCCTTGTGTGGCCTGGTGCCATTTGAGCACATGCACACTGTGTATAGGGTTTTTGAAAAACCCTGCACCTTGGCCTTCCCACCTTTACCCCGCCCCCTGCCCCCCCGCAGGCCCCCACCCCCCACCACCTTCACCCCCTCTCCCAACACCCCCTCCATCGCCACCCGCTACACCACCAGCGGCGCCGCCTGCATCTTTCCAGACGTGGTGGCGGGCAACACCATCTACGACTGCTATAACCAAGGGGGGACAGAGTACTGCAGGACAGCGGACAGCGGGACCAACCTGATGCCATGCCTGCCATATGGCCAGCCGGTGCCAAATATGGGCCCCGGCGGTGCACCTATTGCGGTGGCACCGGGATCTGCCCCAGCCCCCACGGTGGCGCCAGTGTCCATCCCGCCACCACCTGCACAGCTGGGTACGTGTGGACGAGGATTTTGAAGAGGGTATCGAAGGGTTTTGAGGGGAGGTGCATAGGGTTTCATTGCCATGTCTGATCTCTGCAGCATTTTGAATCTGATGGCCTGATTTTTCTGGCTCACTGTGGGCGCTCCACAACACACCCTTGCTTCCCTTGCTCCCTGAAATTGCCCCTTTTTGGTTTCTGACCTCCCCTAGCATCCCCTGACCTTATCAAACATCCCCCCTTGCAGTCACCCAATCCACCAGCAGCTCCAGCTCAGCCGGGGCCATCGCTGGTTCCATCATCGGCGTGTTTGCGGCTGTGGCGCTGTTTGCGCTGGTGCTGTTCTTCGTCATGCGGTCAAAGAAGGGGGACAAGGTCACATGGAGGTGAGGACAGGGGGAGGGAAGGGGTCTGAACTGTTCTGCCCTGTCAAAACGTTTGTTGAACAGGAGTTATGGTCAGGTTGCGGCAAGAATGGCTTTGCACAGGTTGCGTTGCTTATGAACCTGTTTCAATACACGGCACACGTTGCGATGCAGGGTGTTGGGACATGCATGTGAGCCCATAGCTTTGCACTCTCAGCCCAGCTGACAGCCATATGTACCGCAGCGCTTAATGCCAGGCAACAGTCTTGAGCTGCATCTCACATGGGCCATGATCCCAGCATCAAAATTTTACATGTAGTCATGCATGAATATATGAATTCCCACAAGGCGGCCATCCTCCCTGTGCCCACCACCTCCACAACTACCTTTGCCATCCACCCTCTTTCCCTGCAATTTACCCCCCTTCCACCCCATCCCAGGGACATGAAGTACAAGATGATCCCCCCGAGGTTCCGCCGCCGCCCTGTGCACTCCTACAAGGAGGAGGGTGCTGATGTGGAGGGGGGCGACCTGGACATCTCGCGCGTGCAGACCACCACCGGCAAGGTGGTGCATGTTGGGGATGCCGACCAGGACCTTGAGGATGTGAAGATCACGTTGGATAAGGGGGATGAGTTCACTGTGGATGGGGCAAAGGAGGAGCTGGGCCTGTCAAGGTGGGGATTGATTGAGACAGAATGGGGCAGGAGATATGCAATCTGTAGTGCAATCTCTACCGTAGATTGTGCACCATCGCCCCACTGCTCTCTTATATCTGTTATATTGCACAGGTTGCCCACCACTTTCTGTGCCGGGGTTGGCTTCCTCATGATTGTCTCCAAACTTCCTGTAAACTGATGCAACTGGCTGATGACGATAATAAGGTGCACCCACAATTTCCCTCCTAGCCACTAACCCCGCCCTTCACCTTCAGGCAAAACTCCATCACCTCCCAAACCGGCGAAGGCATGGCCTTGGACAAAGAGATTGAGCCCATGGGCGCCATTGATGAGTCCACCCCCCCCACTGATGGTGGCATCACCATTGTGCCCCTGGCAGTGGCTGGTGGGGCGGTGGCAGGGGCGGGCATCGGAGGGGCGCTGCGCAGGCTGGGTTCAGGTGGGGCGCTGCGGAACCCTAAAAACCCTAGGATGCAACCCTACATCAGGGTAACAGTTACAGCAGGAATAAGCAGGCATGAAAGATATTGATGTGGCACCAAGCAGTTCTGCCATGGCATTGTTTATTACCAACTGCCAATGGGTGGTGTTGCCTGGTTGAAAACCCTATCCTGGGGTGTCGGCAGGCCCTTTGCCCCCAGGCATCATGCTTCATGTGCATTGGCCAAAACACAGCTTCCGGCAAACCCACAGTAGTTCTCCTTTTCCCACCGCAACTTCTCAACCCTTCCCCCTTCAAGTCATACATATCTCAAGACCTCAAACCCTACAAGCAGGCCTCTCCACCCGCTCCCACCGCACCTCCCCTACTCTCACCACCCAAACCCTGACCTCCACACCTTACACCCTGAAACAGGCATCTCCTTCTCCCGCTCCCGACGCAACTCCTCCACCCTCCTCAACCCTAGCGAGCTGGGCCTCTCGATAGACCCTGTAGATGCCACGGACGCACCTGCGGCCACGGGGGCAGGGGATGCGGCAGCGGTGGCTGTGGGGGCTGCGGCTGGGGTGGTCACCGCTGCAGCGGTGGCGGACGCAGTGAGCGAGCCCATAGGTGGGTAAACACCTCTTCACCACAGATCGTTGAAAGTAATTGCTAATATTATCAATTACGATGAAACAGTGTACATGGGATAAAAGCAGTAATTTATTGCTAGATTGGTGTATTTGGTGGAGGCTTTGAGCTGGCTGTCAGTTATGCATGAGGGGCAGGTGTATACAAGTGCATTTTTTCCAGTTGTCCATGCCGGCAATATACCAATCGTTCAGACCCTGGCACTGCGTATACCACCTTGTTGATCTTGCGCTCAGATCTGGCTGGGTCAGGCGTACAATGCACAAGTCAAGATTGTACTGCTAAAAATTCAATTTAGTAGTAGGAAAGGAGTAGTAGGAAAGCAGTACTCCAAACATTTCAACCTTTAAACCCTATATGGGTGTCCCTGCAGACAAACCCTGTGCCACTCCCCTCTTAAACCCCAGCCCTAAACCCTAAATGGGTGCCCCTGCAGACAAGCCCGCCCGCCGCCGCGCCAGCTGGTCCTTCAGCACCAAGAAATCCCGGCGCAACAGCGCATCCCTGGGACTGGACATGTCTGCGCTGGACATGGATGAGAAGGACACCAAGGGTGCGGCCATGATCGAGACGGCAGCAGTGGTGGCGCCCGTCAGGGGTGAGTGGCAGGGATGGTAATAGGGAAGGGGAGGAGTGGGGGGTTGAAGATGTAGATAGCTGCTGGAATTGCATGCCTAGTCTTACATTCTTGCCAATGTCCCGATGCTGTAGCACTGTCACATTGCAGCATTCCCGTAAGGGGAGACCATCCAGGACCTAGGCGAGTGGCCTCACTAGCCCACTTTCATATACTCACCTGCGCTGTCCCTACCAAACCCTAGTCAAACCCTCATCCCAGAAGCCACCGCTGGCCTCACCCGCGCTGCATCCATGGGCTTGCCTACACTGTCCAAAACCCTAGCCAAAACCCTGTCAAATCCTAACCCAAACCCTGCTCCCGCAGCCACCGCTGGCCTCACCCGCGCGGCTTCCATGGGCTCCTCCTACGCATCGGAGCTCAACAGCGCAGCCCAGGATGTGAAGCAGAGCGAGGGGCTGGACATCTTCGACACCCCGGCACCCGCACCAGCACCCGCACCGGTGGTAGTGCCCACCCCCGCCCCTGCGCCGGTGGTGGCTCCTGCTCCAGTCCCCGTCCCCGCGCAAGGCCCTCAAGTGAACGATTTTGACATCGATTCGCTCATCCTGAAGAGCGGGAAGACCACAGGGCCATCATCCCCCCTCGGCGGGACACCAACACCGGCACCGGCACCTGCGCCTGTGGCGGTCCCCGTCCCCGCACCCCCACCAGTAGTGGCGGCTGTGCCCTCAGCATCGCCTGAGCCAGAGGCCGAAGATTCAGGTGCGGATGGGCAGATGTGATTAAATCCAGTGGCGCCCTTTCCTGTGTTCGAGCCAGTGTTCAGCAAGATAAATGGGATTTGCATTGGGGTCGAGGAATTCTCAAAAGGTTACCTGGGACAGTGTGGGACACATTCATGCCAGACAACTTTTGGGCATTAGGGTGTAGTGTCAAGCGTTTTGCCTGTTGCTGAGTGCTGCGCATTGCTGCTGCATCATATGTTGGTCCACATGTCACGCGCGGTACCAAAACCCTAATGAATGTCCTTGGAAACCCTTAATTAATCCTCCGTCCTCGGTTCCCTTGCAGCATCAGAGCCAGTCGTGCAGCTGGGGAGCAAGAAGGGAATTTTCGGGCGCGGGCGCCGCCAATCCCTGTCCCTGCAGGACCTGGGGATTGACATCGTCCCCGAGGAGAACAAGTAGATACAACATCCAGCCCCTGATTGGCTGGGATGTGAGTCATTCACGCCCTTCGCGGCACAAGGAGAACCCTAGACAAGGGTTAATGATTGTCTAGGTTAACTAAGGTTTGCCCAGGTTGCAACCTAAACAGCCCGCGTATGGTGTGGGCCCTTAGGTGGTATCCCACCTGCAAAGGCGCATTCACAGACAAGCAGGTATTTCCTTTCTTAGGCAATTGGAGCGACACGCTGTGCGATTTAGATGGTGTAGGGTTTAAGCCATAATCGTGTGGTTGTTCTGGGTACCTGTACAGTCATGTGTACGGGCATCATGCAGTGCTGCATAGATCAGCATGGGGGGCATGTTAAATCGCAGTACAATTTACGCTTATTTGGCAGTGAACAGCTTTTAGACAGTACGCTGCAGGCAATGGTTGATAATGAGCATCATGCATTGTTGCCATGATGGCTCATGAGATGATCAGCAGTCCACCCATAGGGTTTGGCGTAGGGTTTGGGCCTCATGCCTCGCGTATCCATGCACACGTGGTGGCCACGCCTCGACAGGCACATGTGTGGTGCATGCATGCGCTGAGGGCGCCAGGTCAATGATGCAAGCGGGGGGCGGGGGGTGCTTGTAACTTATCTCAACACACATGTGCTGGCACGGTGCATATGTGAGGACCTTGCGGTCAGTGCATCAAGGGACAAGCTGCCGAGGGACATGGTGCCCGCTGCATGTTGCCTTGCACAGCTGTGGGCTATGGGCCTTGCAGTTTCCCTGTGCACCTGAATCAGCCCACTGCAACCCTGCAATGAAGGACCAGCTGATGCACTGGGGACATGTCACCATCATCTTTGATTGACCCGCAGGTTCAAGAACACATTGGAAATGCACAGTTTAAAAGTTTTTGTGCCTGGTCAGGTGGAACACACAGTGTGTGTTGTCACTGTGTGGCCGTTCTCTTTCTTCCTTTCCTGTGATTTAACTTCAGAACATTTTTATTTAAATTTTCGGTGACGCCGCGTCACGCTGCGTGCACTGGCAAAGAACCTTGGCAGGCTGCAATATGAAGTGAATGCAGGTGGCCCTAGAAAAAAGGAAATGAAATTGGGGACGCACAAAGGCGGAGCCTACGTATGCAGCTCTCAACTAACCACTTTCTTTCACCCATGGGCGGGTGTAGGGTCACCAGCTGGCAGGACCCTTGCAAAGGGTCAGGTCCCGCCTAGACGGCGGTGTGATCCCCACCGCCCGCATTTCCCGCCGACGCACCTTTACAAAGGCGACCTTTCGCAAAGGGCATATCACTCCTGGGCCAGACCAAGCGCTTTACTCACGCTCGACACCCCCGTTTAGCGATACTCCAAACGCCGGCCGCTGGAGGCTGCGTGCTGGCAGGGAATGCGTGGTCGCATTCGCCAAGCAGTGGTGTTGCAAGGCGAATAGAAGTTGCAGTTGCATTGGTACCGAGACCACCGGCATGTCATGCGTGAGCTTGCGGTGTCCATGTGAAGAAGCTATGTTGCTGGCACCAACTCTCCGCATGGCCTACAACCCCTAAACCCCCAATATAGGCTACAACAGTAATCGAAGCCCCAACTACCGACCATACACTCAATAGCAATCCAACCTGCCCACCTAACCAGTACTAGGTGCTATCCAATACGCTTGCGCGGGCGGTAACTCTGTCTTTGCGTGCCTGGCTGCGCGCCTTGCTATGACTTGGTAGTGAGTGTGTGAGTGTGTGTCAGTAGTGGTGTGGTGCAACTATGGGTGAGCTAGGCAAGGGGGACAGCGAGGCATCTGGGTCACCCCCAAATGGCGGGACGGCGTCGCTGCTGGAGCCAGCAAAGAGCTTCAAGTACGCAAACAAACAACCATGCACAAAGAACAACCCTCGCAACCAATCGATAATGCTGGTTGTTTTGCTACACGGGGGCCCTTTCGGCTTCGCCTTGTGCAGCACTGAGGATAGGCAGAATACCCTCCACTACACCCCAACCCAACCCAAATTCAATCCATGCATGCATATGCAGCGAGGGTCATAGGCATCCAGGCGGTGGCACAATGGAAGCCTTCCACGATATAAAGCAAAAGGCGCTTGTGTTTCCTATCAATAACATCTAACACCAACGGTCAAAAATAGAAAAAGAATGAATAACATTTGGAGGAGTGGTATTTGACTGCGATCCCGTGCTGTCACTCTGCGTTATGCTGCCTGGTTGCGCACTTAACCCTTGTAAATTTTGAGGCCACAGCTGTTCCTCCCCGCCTGTGCACACTGTCCCCACTTCCAGAGAAAACCCTAATAAAACCGACCTCACTAGGCCAAAACCCTAACTCTTGCCCCCCTTTGCCTGCAGCTATGCCGCTGCCAGGGCCGCTGGCGACGAGCTTGGAACCCTTGGCAAGGGTCTGCGCAAGCGACACAACACCCTACCCTCCGTTCTGCAGGGGGCACCTGAGACTGCCAAGGTAAGGGGGAGGCCACAAGGGTTTACGGCAACAGAACCGGAAACCCTTAACCCTACGTACCAAATTTGAGACTGCCAAGGTAAGGTGGACGGTATGTCTTGTCAGTAGGCAGGCAGCGATGGGTCTTGTAGCTGTGGAAAAACTTCCCTGGGGCATTTATTGGCCTGACCTGCTTGCATGTTTGGTGGCGAGTTCTGGAGCTTGCTGTGTGACTCACCCCCCTTGCTGTGTGACTAACCCCCTGCGTCCCGCAACCCCCTGTGATCCCCCTATTGACACCCTCATTCAGTGCTTCCCCATCACTCCTCCCCCAACCCCCCCTAACATACTCCGTGTGCACCCCTGCAGAAGCACCAGGAGACAGTTGCCCGGCTGAAGCGCATGCAGGCATTTGAGGCATGCGACTACGACCCTGTGGTGCGTGCAATGCCCTAAGGGTTAGGGATAAGGTTCTTGTTGCATGCAGGGCCCTGTGGCATGCGTCTACAACCCTAGGCTATGGTGCAAACAATAACCCTTAGGGTTTTGGGGTGTCACAACGCTGTGCAGTGCTCGGCAACCCGCTGATGCATGACCCTTGGGCTTAAATGCAGAGTTTAGGGTTTTGGGGTGTAGGGTTTGGGCTTGATGTGTGCACAGACAACAGCGCCATGCAAGGAGGTGGTACTGGTGTGCACAAAAGCCCAAGGGTTCGCCATGTGGGGTGCTCCAGCAAGAGGAGTTACCTTGGGTTTCTGGGGTCTGCAAGCAGTACCCCGACCTAGGGTTTTCCTTCCGCAGGACTCGGAGCTTGAGCGGCAGTACAACAGCGCCAGGGGGAAAAAGGACTATGACCTGGCCGACACATGGAAGTGGTTCATTGCCATACTGATTGGCCTGGCCATGGGCTTCTTCGCCTTCCTGGTGGATTGGGCAATCGAGTCGCTCAACCACTCCAAATACGCGTGGGCCAAGAAGTACATCACGCCTGGGGGTAGGTGCAAATGTGCCAGGGTTGTAAATGAGGCACGGGCCTTTGCGCCCTGATCGCATCCGTCAGCCCTTTGGCACAAACCAGTGCAGGGTGGTTTGCGTTGTTTTGTGATTGAATCCATCTCCAGGTGCAGCAAATAATGTGCCATACATATTTGAATTGCATGACAGCGTATACAAGCCCCCCTCCCGCCCCCCCTGCAGGCGGATTTTCCTCCCCCTACTTCACCTTCATGGGATTCTCCCTATGTTTTGCCCTCATCGCGGGGGGCCTGGTGTCCTTCATCGAGCCCCTGGCGGGGGGGTCTGGGATCCCCGACCTCAAGGTGTATTTGAACGGGATCCACATCAAGCGCCTGATGAACATTAGGACCCTCATCGTGAAGCTGGTCAGCCTGGCATTTGCGGTCCCCGCGGGGCTCATCTGCGGGAAAGAGGGCCCTTTTGTGGTGGCGGGGGGTATCACGGGAGGCGGCATCTCTGGTCTGGGGTCCATGTGCGTGCGCAACCCTACCCGATTGAATACCCTAGCAAAAAGCCTTCCTAACTGCAAAGCTGCAATACGATGTCTGCAATGCAGTCCCAACCATCAGCCCCAGTCACCATTGAATGTGAGACCCTGTGAAATCATCGGTGCACACAGGGTTCCACGGCTGTGCATCCCTACAAATGCCCTGGTATGCTTGCACACCACACCCCACCATCCCACCCCCTCCCAAGATGGCCTTCCTACCCCCCTGCATTCTATTCCCACCCCTAACCCCCCCACCACAGGACCCTGACAAACCTGGTCAAGGGGAAGTACCGCTTCAAGATCCCGCGCAAGTATGGGGGCTACTTCCGCAACGACGCGGACCACCGGGATTTCACTGCAATCGGCACCGCGGCCGGGGTGGCTGCCGCCTTTTCCGCCCCTATAGGGGGGCTGGTGTACGCGATTGAGGAGGGGGTTTCCTTCTACAGCCAGTCTGTGTTCTGGCGCTGCCTGCTGTGCACCAGTGTGGGGGTGCTGTGGCTGCACTTCCTGGTGCAAGTGGTGGTACGTGTGTGGGGGAAGTTTCAACAAACTTGAAACCCGCAGGGATGTGGTACTCTTGTTGCAGAACGGTGGGTAAGCGTGGGGGTGCTGTGGCTGCACTTCCTTGTGCAGATGTGGTACGTGGCGTGGTGCCGATTAGGGACACCCTAAAAAGCCCTCGGGGTTGTTCAATGTGAGAGATATCACGGATGCTTCTCACTAGCATGGGGTGCTGTGGCTGTCATCATTGATGCAGTGTTCACAAAACCCTGCTTATTACCTACATGAACCCTACAGAAAACCCGAGACAGGCCTTGGCAGGGCTTGTTGGGAGTTTGCTTTTGCGTGCATGCTGAGGCTGCACATGCACCGCAGCCTGAAAACAGGAGTGTAGGGTTCAGGATTCATGCTTTGACGTATAGTCGACCCCAACCATGTGGCATGCATTGCGGCCACCCACCCACCCCATCCATTTTGGTCCCCTGTGCAGGTAGACCCCCAGAAATTGCTGGTGGCCAAATTCGGCCGGTTCCGGGACTTTGGCCTGTACAGCGACGGCATCGCCAACTACGGCAAAATTATGTACTATTACATCTGGGAGATCCCGATATTCATGGCCATGGGGGCTGTGGCGGGGCTGCTGGGGGCCCTCCTCATTTCCCTGAATGTCACCCTCACCAAGCTGAGGCACAGGTGCGCGGGGAAACCCTGCAGGGTTGGGAGGAAACCCTTTAGGGTGGAACGCTGGCAGCGGTAACCCCGTCGGGTTGGGCTTTACATTGGCACGTGTAAAGCCTACCAAGGGCTGTGAATGGCATACTAGTAGTCAGAGTTACAAGGGACTGCAACTGGACATGTGAATCCCAGCACAGGGATGGAATGACAGCAGTATGCAACCCTTGTGTAGGGTTCACATTGACCACAACCAACAACAGAGAGGCTTGTCCCACTCCCTATTGCCCAGATCCCCTCTGAATCCCCACCCTGCAATTTTCTTCTCAGCCACCCCCACTGCTCCTCGTCATGTCCCTGCGGGTGTGCAGGCTCCAAGCGCCTGTTGGACCCATTGTAGTACCCCACACCCCAAAATTCCCTTCTCGTCCTCCACTTGCAGCTTCATCCCCTTGTTTTCCAGATCCATTGTACAAACCCTAAATCTTGCCGTAGGCTTTCCAAATCACCCTACACAAAACCACCCACTTGCAGGTACATCCCCATGACCTCGGCTCCAAGCACTGGTAAACGTTGCATTACCCTAACAACAAGACCCTAGGGTTTCCTAATCACCCTCCATCCCCCCACCCGCAGGTACATCCCCATGTCCTCCGGCTCCAAGCGCCTGATAGAGGTGATGGCGCTGGCAGCGGTGGTCAACACTGTGTGGTTCCTGGCGTCCTACCTCAGCCCATGCAAAGCCATGCCAGCGGAGGTGCGTAAACCCTGACCAGGGTTTATTTCTAGGGTTTGTAGGGTTCTTTGTGTGGTTCCTGACGTCCTATCTCAGTCCATGCAAAACCATGCCAGGGAAGGGAGCGGGACACCCTACTCAGGGTTTGTATGTTGAAGAGTTCCTTGGGGGGGTCCTGGCAGCGTACCTTGGCACATGTGCACCCCTGACAGTGGGATTTTGGGGCTAAAGCATTGGGGTTTTTCATCAGTGCAAAGGATGAGGTCGTAAACCAACCTACAGGAGCCCGAGTGGCAGCCCTCATGGGAACCAGGGGCGCCTGTAGGCGGCGGATGCTCAAGCTGGGGCTGTAGCATGCTGTGTTGCAAAACTTCACCTTCATAGCCCCATAACCCTTCTGTGCAGGACCAGCGTACGTGACTCATTGCCAAATGCTGTGCCCTCATCCTTGTAGCCCTACACCATCACCCCCAAAACCCTAAGCCCCTGTCTCAAAACCTGACGTGCAGGACCAGCTCAAGTGGTTCAATGCCAAACCCTTAGCCCTTTTTCCCGGACCCTAAGCCCCAGTCCCTAAACCCTTAGCCCTTGTCCCCAAATTTTGCCATGCAGGACCAGCTCAAGTGGCTCAATGCCAGCGCTGACGATGACATGAAGGAGAGCTTCTATGGCGGAGGGGAGCTCAACCACTTCCCGCAGCTGTGGTACGGGTTTAGGGTTTAGGGTTTAGGGCTCAAGCATTTTCCGCAGCTGTGGTACGGCAGGGGCCATGGTGGTGGGGGGAAGGGTGTGGGTAGGGTGTAGGTAGTGGGCGTGGTGAGGGGTGAAGGGTTGTGGAGGGCAGTGGTGCAGGGGTTGAAGATGCAGCCCTGCATGACGGCGTTGGGTCCTCGTTAATTTCCACCCGTGCAGTTGGTTTCACAACGCTCTCGTCTAGATCCTACACAGAACCAGAATTCAAAACTTAAACAGAAACCTCTTCCAAACCCTCACAAATACATATAGGACAGAAACCTCAACCAAACCCTCACAAAGTACGTAGCTAACGCAAACCTCGCCCCCCACAGGTGCCCCAACGGCACCTACTCCACCTACGGCCAGTTGTTCTTCACCCCCCTGTCGCAAGCCACCAAGCTGATCATCCACCTGGGCGAGCCACTCACCGCCTCGCACTTCAACGAGGGGTTCCACCTGCGCAACGACGACACCTACCAGTTCCCCGTGGGCCCCATGATCACCTTTTTCTTCCTCACCTACATCTTCATGATATACACAAATGGGGTGGGCGCGTCCACGGGTACGTGTGGGGGGCAGGGGTAAAAAGCGCACAACCTAGGTCCTGAACCCTAATTCTAAACCGTGTTTAAATCGGGTGGCGCATCCACAGGTACGTGGGGGGCCAGGGGTACATAACACACCCTGGATCCTGAACCCTAAACCAGCCTCGCACTGCACTGCAACTACAATGCAGCGCACGTGCTCTACCACCTCCGAAGCCCTTGTCAGGTCATCAAACCCCATCCGATCAACTTGCATCGGCCGCATCTTCTTCTGTACCCTGTGATCACTCCTGGCCGAGCATTTGGATAAAGTGACAAACTTTCGTTCACAACGGCCATTTGCATCAGACCCCAACCCTAACAACCGCTAACCATGCATCACTCCCGCCGCAGGCATGTTTGTGCCTGAGATTGCCATTACATCGGCTCTGATCACCATTGCATCGGCGCTGATCACCTTGCATCCCTCCCACCGCAGGCATGTTTGTGCCTGCGATCGCTGTGGGAGCCACCGGGGGCCGCCTGGTTGGCCGATTAGTGGCCCTGATCGTGTACCAGATCGACCCAACCGTGGTCATCTCCCTCCCCTCCTATGCGGTGGTTGGCGCTACTGTGTTCCTCGGGGGCGCCACCCGCATGACCCTGACTGCTACCATCATGATCATGGAGACCACTGGATCGGTGCAGCTGATCATCCCATCCATGCTGGCTGTGTTTGTGGCCAAGATTGTGGGCGACAGGTGATTGCTTGAACACAAATGCTGTCCACATCCATCAAATGGGAGCTGCCTGTGGCTACATAAAAATTGCATTAATTTGCACCTCTGAGTGAAGAGGTAATCAAATGCAATATGACGGTATTGGGTATGATGCTGTATAATAACCACATAGATTATTAGTACCTCCCCCAACCATGTGGTACCTCCCATCATACTTCTCAGCAAGCGGTGGATGGAGTGGGCAAGTGAAGTTATTCTTCACCCCACATTACATTACATATGTGCCCGTAGAGGGATGCATCCACCGCCAGTATTATTTACCTCGCCAACCACCATCCCTCCAGGTTTGGCCACGGCCTCGACGACACACACATCAAGCTGCGGGGGGCACCCCTGCTTGAGGAGCCTGGCATCGACCCTTACCAGAAGATGGTGGCGGACAAGGTGGAGGTGTCTGAGGTGGCTGTGGCGCACCTGCTGGCGCTGCCGCCGGTGGTGGGGGTGGTGGCGGCGGTGGACGCCCTGCGCGGGTCGGCGCATCAGGTGTTCCCCGTCACGCACCAGGTCAAGCAGGTGGGGTCTTAGGGTGTAGGCTTTAGGGTATCGTATGTACGAGGGCTCTGGCTGCAGCCCTTGGCCCCTGCACATGACACCACGCCTGCCAACAAGCACTGATTCAAATTTATAAACTGATTTTGGATCAAACATTGGAATGGTTCAAAGGCAAATCCCCTATCATGGCGGCGCTGGGTGGCAAGACCTTGCAGCTACACGGTCATGTCACCCTCGGGAGCATGCAACGAATTAACAACACCGATGCACCCAAATGACCAATCTCAGGATCGATTGCTAACTACATTCCACCCCGTCCACAGGCCTTTGACGGCGAGCCCTTCCAGCTGCACGGCGTCATCACCAGGGTGCAGCTGCTGCGCATGCTGAGGTACAAGATCGGCCTGGTGGTGCCCGACCTGGGGGGCCACTTCCCGCGGCCAGAGAGCCTGCTGCCCACCACGCAGGACAAGCGCGGGTACATTGTGGGCAAGATGGAGCAGATCCCGCTCAAGATTAGGCCAAAGGAGGACATGGAGAAGGTGTTCGGGTGAGTGTTCATGCAGTGCTTGTTGGTATATAAAAAAGATATATAATAGGCCCTAGGATTTTCAATGTCCTTCCCAGGGAACGCATGTGGCTTGACCGGGGCCCTTTCATGCAGCCGCAGACATCCATCGGAAACCCATGGTGACAAACCGCCGTTGACAGTCACTGCAACACAACCTGGAGCCGCACCACCTCCTCCTGTAGCTGGACCTCACTAACCCTGACCCAACCCCTGTCCCGCAGGACCCTCGAGCCCCACCACTGCGACATGTGGCTGGACCTCACCAACCCTCACATAACCCTAACCTTGCCCCCACCCCTGCCCTGCAGGACCCTTGAGCCCCACCACTACGACATGTGGCTGGACCTTCGCCCCTTCATGCAGCGGGAGCCATTTGTGGTCCAGCAGGGCAGCACCCTGTCCCGGGCCTACCGGTTGTTCAGGACCATGGGGCTGCACCACATGTTTGTGGCTCCAAACAACCCTACGGTAGGGTGTAGGGCTTACGCAATCCCCTTGCGAGGCACTTCTGTACCCCTTAACAGCAGCAGCACGTGGTCAGCAGCACATCTGTACCCTTAAATACTTTTCAAGCATGCTAGGATCCTGGTGCACTAGGATCCTAGTGCTTTGGCCCACCACCTTGAATCCCAGCTGCCTTACCCCTCGGCACCTGGCAAACACATGCACACATGTGCCACCCCATAATGCCTGAATTAGCGCCCTCCCTGTTGCTCAGCCAATCGATGGTGGCCCACAAGCAGCTACTGTAGCTCCAGGATTGACCCCTTGCAATCCCTCCTCCCTTGCCGCAACCGTGCCACCACGCAGCGCGGTATCACTGGTGGTTGACACCCACCCACCCCCCAACAAGCTGATCCCCAACCCCCCCCTGCGCAGGTGGTAGGCCTGGTCACCCGCAAGGACGTGACGGTGGAGAACGCGCGCCTGGCCCTGGGCCGCAAGGCGCAGGCAAGGGGGTCGCAATCCGAGGGGGGGGAAGGGTCCAATGACACCGAGTTGCTTCGTGAGCAGCTGCCGTTCATCCCCTACGCTGCGGATGATGTTTTCTCCCTTGTGCCTCACGGGGAGGGGAGGGTGCTGCCGGGGTCGCTCCACATAGACGACGAGGTGGGTGGCGCAAACCCTTTATTAAAGCAGCAGTGTGCGAGGGGTGGCATAAACCCTTCATTAGGGTTGAGTGTTTTGGAGGGCGAGGGGGGAATCCTGCCAGGCTCCATGTGGGTTGCAGAAACCCTCCGTTGGGGTTGGGATATGCAGGGTGCGGGGTGGATTTCCTCTAATGGACTGCCTGCTGGGCATCCTTTTCACGCCGCTTCATTTGTTTGCCACTAGATCCCTTCCTCCTCCTCACACTCCTCCTCAACCGCACCCAAAACCGTTGCTTACCCTCCTCCCCTCCCCACACGTGCAGCTGCTGCAAGATCCTTCATCGGAGGAGTCCTTTGGGGGCCCCACCCAGGTATGAGCCACAGCCAAGCAATAGGACAGGCAATCCCCGTCCACTCGGGACCGCAGCATGTGGCATCCAGTGCTAGTTGAAGCACGGCAGCTGGCCTGCATCCCGGGCACGTGGGAGCTCAAGTGGTATAGATGGACACATACATGCTCAAGGGGTGAATATTGCAAAGCCTTTGTTTTTTTTTAATCTCCGATCGTTCAATTGGAAATAAGCGACAGAATGTCAAATGTGCATAGCAGTAAATTCTTTTGGGATATCATTAGGAGCCATATGGGACATCCTCTTGACCAAGTCTTGCCAATGACAAAACTTCAAAGTAGTAGCAGCAACAACAAGGCTCAACAACATGAAGGCTCAGCCTGGCCCAGTCCGGGACTACCACCTATTTTAGAAGCTTTATAAGTTGCAGGCAGCACCGTGTAGCATGTGGCTAGCAATCCTACTAGGAGCAATCCTAGTAGGAGCTCTTGCTGCTAAAGCATTAAGTTTAGAAGTAATGGGCCAACCACCGTGCAATCTGGCAGTGCCTCTCTCAAGTCGAATGCCAATTGCTGCAATGCCATGGCCAATTGCTGCAATTTGGTAGGAGCTAGCCCCAAGCCCTCTGTACATAGCGCTGTCACACTGTGTTGTTGTCAGTGAGTCTTAGAAAGATTCAGAAAGTCTGGAAGAAAGAAAGGGGACACACAAAGGCGTGGTTGGGAGGCCACTCAGTGGTCTGGCGCCCTGCCAGAACGGCTGGTCAAGCACGTGGCATTGCCTTCCAAATGCTAGCCTAGGGCCCCTGCCTGTGGCAGGCAGGGCATGGAAGCCTCTGAGGGTATTGCGTTTGGTCATCAATTGTCAATGAGCATGGCGCCATTGGATAGTATCATACAGTTGGTTGGAATTGTTTTGCAATTAATTGGATTATAAAATGTGCTGTACAGTGGCTTGCACTATCCCAGAATCGGTAAATCCCCGTTAGTGACCCAGGCGGCGCCTCTATTCCCATTCTTGATGCATCCATGTATCCCACAGTGAGTAAGCCTTTGAGATGGTGATGAAAAGAAAGAAAGGGGATGCACAGAGGTGGAGTTAGATACCTTAGGCAGCAAAGGTACCCCGACAGCACCAGTGCCGTGGCATGCATAGGGGCCTCCTACTTTGTGGCATGGTGACAGACTGTGGTGACCTTTGTGGACCGTCCACAATGCCGCATGAATCATGTGGCACAGTGGCAGCATGCCAGTGGCGTGGAGTGGTCAGGAGCGGAGTCCATGTGCAACTTGCTTACAGGAAACAGTGACATGTTGAAACGTGACTGATGCCATTGGCCCCCAAGATTGGCAATGCTGTAAGCAGACTGCGCGCCCGTGTACAACCCAAGTGGCCACTGCACATGTCACGCGGCATGCTGCCATCAGAAGATGTGATACCGCTGATTGCTAATGTTGGCGAGGCAACATTAGTTGATGACCTAGCCGGGTCCCATTGGCAAAAATACTGGTGCTGTGGCACACAAATAGGTCCATAGCTACTGGCGCCACGCTGGGCCAGGCAGAACATCTTGCATACCCACCAGCACCCCACTGAACACCCGCACGATCCACAAATAGGCGCATAATCCATGTGCGCCCTGTGATCGTCACACTAGGAAAAAACTCACATTTGCCACTAGGAATCCATACAAAACTGGTTCCCCGCCTCCCTCTCTTCCCACTCAAATCCCTTCCCTACCATCCAGCTGCAGCCAGTGTCACCTGACTCTGCCTACGCCCTACTCTACCCTAGGGTCTTGTTTAGGCGGTGGCCGCGGCGGCCTTTTGTGACGGCATGTCGAATGCGCACACCAGCTTGTTCCTTTGCAGCACCTGGGCCACCTGGGCGAAGGGGGTTGCACCCAGGGCGGTGGACACCACACCGCCGAACGCGGGGTTGACAAGGTCGCACACGTAGTTGAGGGTCTGCGGGAGGGGAGGAAAGGGGGGTCAGGAGTCTGGGAGTTAGGCACGGGTTTGTGACACAAGGCTTGAGGTCATTGATCAAAGTATGATTCACCGTTTAAACGTCATTCACAACATATGCAAAATAGCACCAATAGCATGCCAAAAGCACTTGGCCACCAGCTGCCACGCCTGCTAGCGGCATAAAGCCGTTTAACATTTCCTAAGAGTAACAAGAAAGGAAGTAATTTTCTGTATATTTTAGATGGATGGATAAGTGAGTGAATACGCAATATAGCAGTTCCCACAACAATCCCCACCAGCTCTAGATCAGACAGCAAGGCTATATACCATCCATGTTGATGTTGATATATACAGGGTATATATATAAATAAACTAGATACGCAATATATACTCGAATACCCAGTATATAAAGTCAAATACCCAGTACATTCTCATGCTGTGGTGCATGGGCGCTCACCACTCTGTCCAGGTAAAGGGTTCAGGGTTTAAGTTTTGCTCACCACTCTGTCCAGGAAGCGGGGGACGGAGTCGTAGTATGCGAACAGGTTCTTGCCTCCCTGGGATGCAATCACCACGTTCTTGGGGACCCTGCCGTTGCATGGGGTAACAGCGTTTCCGGAGGTGGGGTTCACGCCGTTGGCGGGGCAGGAGTAGCGGGTGTAGTCCTGCGATATAGGGGGGAGGTGTGCATGAGAAGGGGTGTGAGGGGAGGGAAAGGGGCATGTGCACACCCATGTGGTGGTAGTATGATTGAATTGTTAAGGGGAGGGACGTTAAGGTGGGAGGCGCATGAGGTACAGGGGCGACGAAAGTGGTTGGATCCACCAACTACTAGCCAGGCTTTGCTACAGGGTTGGTGTGACAATCTGCATACACTTGGGAGGCATGCACCACCCAATCCAAGCAGTAAGGGCCGTACAACACCTGTAGGTATACAAGGCCCTTTGATGTAGGGTTTAGGGGTTAAGGTTTTTTTTCCCACCTGCCCGGTGAGCAGGCGCCCTACCACCGCCACGTCAGCAGCCCCAGACAGGAACGCCTGGATGGCCACGTTGTCGCTGGTGACGTTGCCCACGTAGACTGCAACAAAGGGGTCGCGATTGTACTGGGCGGCGGTGGAGGCGATGTTGGCGCCGGTGGCGGCAATGGCAACCACCCTCCACGCATCCTGCAGGGGGGGGAAGGGTTACAACTGAAACTTGTAATCAGGGACCAGGCATTGAGGTGGCAGGTCGGAACTGGGATGAGGTAGGATTTAGACAAAAGGGTTGAATTTGTACTGTGCGGCGGCGGAGGTGAAGCGCAGGACATACCTAGTGGATCCCTAAAGAGGGTTATTCTAGTGTAAAAACTTGCATCAGGGGGACCCAGGTAAAAGCAGTGGTCAACAGGTTGTGGAGGGTGGGGTGCAGCACTTGCAGAATCCTTTGACAAACCCTAGCATGCGGGCTGCAAGATTGGCATTCACTGTCCTCTCAAACCCTTGGCCTTCAACCTAGGGTTAGTCCCCACTTCTGTACCTAGCATCCAAGTCCCCATCACCCAATCCCCACCTTGCAGAACAGGAATTGCTGGGGTCCGCCGACAAAGGTGGGTCCCGAGTAAGTGCTCAGGGATCCGCAGCCTGCAGCGGTCTGGGATGCAGTTGCGTCGGCCAATGGGAAGCCACCGCCATCCTTCACCACTGCCTGGCCAGCTGCAGGGGGGGGAAGGATGGGGAGGGGGTCAGCATGGGAGGGAAGCGGGGCGGGTGCGCACACAATTGGGAGAGAATGTGGGCAGGAGTGACTAGAGGTTGGGACAGGCGAATGGAAGGATGATGGTCCTCTCTGGGATTGGGAGCCAATCCATGGGCAGGGCCATTAATTCAAATAAGCTGCGGTGGCCATGTGTCAATCGCATGGCATTGCATTCAATAGGGAGGGAATTGGAGGATGTGGGCAAACACACATCTACGTCAGGTACCAATCCCTCAACCCAACCTGGATCCCGCCAGCCATGCAAACAGCCCTAGGCTGGTGTTTGTTCAAACTCTTACTTGTTGGCTGCACACGAGTCACCACCAATCATACAAGCCTAAACACCCCCGTGCATGAGTCGATACGGCAAACATGACACCTCTTTGCTCTTTGTGGGTGCGCCCCCTGGGAAAACCCCCTAGGGCTTTGCCCAGGGTTTGTTAGACTTTCTGCCCGCACCTGGCGTCAGCAGCCCGCACACAGCGCGTTGGCCCAGGTCGTTTGTTGTGTCCACGTATGCGTAGACTGTGCGGTACAGGGGGTAGGCGGCGGTGGCCTCAAGGGGGTTCACGCCATCCAGGGTCACGGGCTGTGGGGGGGGGGGGAGGCGGGGGGTTAAAGGCAGGTAATTTGTGACAAGGTCTCAAGAAACATTAAAGTAGCATTACAACTGTGATTACTAGCTTTACAATGAAAGCTCATAAACTGCATCCACGTACGTGGACAGCTGCTGCCAGGCATGTTGAGCACATGCTTGATGAAGAGCAGAGACCCCCGACAGATTCCACAACAACTGCCAAGAAGCCTAATGCTTCACGCCATGAATGGCCACAAAAAGCCCCCACTTCCCACACCCCACACAACTAGCCCACACACCTTGATGGCGGAGGCATCCTCAGCGCCGTTGATGCGGGCGGTGGAAATAAACCCTGCGGCGTTAGGGTTTCCAGCCACGGCAGCCAGCAGGGAGTCCTCATCTGCATAGGAGGTGGTGGATGGGCCCTTGGGTGCGGTGATGCCCAGCTTGTTGATCACGGTGTTGTAGGTGCCGGACAGGGGGTCGGGGAATGCAATGTCTGGGAGCTTGTCCTTGATGTTGGAGGGTGCGGAGGGGAACACGTCGCCCCAGGTCTTGGTGCCAGAGAACAGGTCCTGGGGAGGGGGGAAGGGTTGGCTTAGGGTTTACGGTTTAGAGTTTAGGGCTGGTCTCTTGTCTTCCCGGTGGAGGGTGGATGTCGTCCCAGGTCTTAGTGCCCAAGAACTTGTCTTACGGAGCAGGGTGGGGTGGTCAGTATAATGCTGTATGAGGCAGGCCCTTGCCCGGACCCGTTAAATGATTACCGCACAGATCAGGTCAAGTCTCAAGGTTAGTTAGTTAGTTACATGCATTCCAGCAATACAGCCAGATTAGCAGGTCAAGTCTCAAGGTACATTCAAGGAAACCCTAGCCCTTACCTTGATCTGTGCGGTGGTTGCTGTCCCTGCCCAGCTGCTGTAGGCGGTGCTCACCACGGCAGCCACTGCGTCGGTGGCGATGGGCACCTGGGTGGGGGTCACACCCTGCAGGGGGGGGACACAGCATTAGGTTGGAGGGTTCAGGGGGGAAGCACAGCTTTGGGGTTTAGGGTTCAGGGCCAATGGTGAAGTGAACTGGGTGGAGGTGGAGGTGGGGATCTGGGATCAAGAAGGCGACCAGGAATGAGACAGGGGCGGTGGCTGGGAGTTGCCAGGCAAGGTTTGGGGCGTGCTTCCCAGAGTTGCGGTCTCAAAGGGACCATGCAGAAACCTTGCTGGCTGTGTTGTGCGGTTTCACACATGTGCGCTTTGGGGACAAGGCAAGGGATTACAGCAAGTGCTTAGTGCATCAATCTGAAAACACATTCACCGCCGAGGGGTGTGGCAATAGGGATTGAGGGCAGCCAAGGGGTTTTCCTCAGAGTTTCTAGGGTTTCTTCTGCGTACGTTGCATGGTGCGGTTGCCTTGCCGCCAGACACAGCGGAGGCATCGCAGCCAGAGTTGGTGTAGTCCTGTACAGGATAAGCGGGATCCTGTTTAGAACCATGAAATCCACCGCCACTGGATTTAATTTAAGTGTCTCCAACTCAATGGATCATCTTGATTGTCATGTACACCCCCAGCTGGGTTGTGAATGGCATATTAAAGTGAAATTAATGCCTATTGCCTTAGGCATGTAGGGCGCTATTTTTTCGGCGTTCCAGTGCCATGTGTGCCTTGTAAGGTGACACATCGTCACAGCTACGGCCATAACTGGTTGATTGCTCTGATCTAATGCAGCGGCTGTCAACTTCTTACGTACGGTGCATGGTGGCAGAGGTAGCAGGCGCATTGGTACCGTCAAACAAGGTGAGAGGCATGACTGCAGTGAAGCCATAAGGGACAAGAAACATCCAGTTGCCTAAGGGGGGAGGCCTCCTGTGGCAACACATCAGTCCCCCTCAGTCCTCTGGCAAGCAGGCCCCATAGTGGCTAGTGAATCCGCACAGTAAGCAGCCTCACACTATGTAACGATGAACCGTTAGATATGCACATTCCACATAACTCCTTGTGCAGCATGGCATTGCTCGACCCTAGCCTAGGGTCTCACCACCGCCTGCAGTGGCCGTGTTGAGATGGCCACATGAGCACCCCCCTGAAGGAAGGTAGCCAGGGCAACATCGGAGCCGGAACCCCTCACAATGGGCAAGGCATCAAAGTCCTTGAACTGCCTGCATTACACCGCAAAGAAAGGTTTCTGACCACTGCTGCATCCTGGTAGGGTATCTTGGGTGACGTTAGTGCGGCAGGGCGCTACTTGTAGCAGGGCGTTGTTGGGATGATTATAATGAGTGTAAAAGAAAACTCGAGAGGGCAGTTGGCATGTGCAGTTGTTGGGGCTGCTGATTGTTGTGGCGGCCCAGCACAAGCCAAGCAGCTGGGAGCAGTGGAGGAAGCCGCGTGTATGTGTGTGTGTGTGTGCGTGTGTGCGTGTGTGCGTGTGTGTGTGACCCAGTCTGCACACGGTTTGGTGTGCAGGTGCTGCTGGTAAGAGGTTGCCCCCAGGGGCCCGAAGGGGCCTGCTGTGGCCAGCTACATGCAGGGCTATGTAGCCACCACCCAGTGCAGGCTGCGTGGCAGGTATTGGTACTGCATGGCCAGACAGCAGCCAGGGTCAGGGAGCACGTGGTGTGCATGCATGCCGGGCGGTGCTTGCAGCGAGGGCTTACCTAGAGAACAGGCGTGTGTAGGGAATCGCCTGCGGGAGGAGGAGGGAGGGCATGGGTTAGCAACCAATGACAACATAAGGATAGGCATTCGGAACGCTTAGCGCTTTGAAGGCAAAACGCCAACGCGAGGGGTCACTGGGGGCAGGCACTGCCGGCGTGGGTGTGTGCGAATTTAGCCAACAGGTTTCCAGGGGCGGTGTTGTCTCAGGTGGGCATTACGGCAAACTACCGGTAGTGAAGTTGAGGCACACGGGCGATGGTGGGTGGGTGATAGTTCGAATGGTACGCACGCTGGAGGCTGTTGCAAGGAAGATGGCTGGGGCATCAGCGCAGTACTTGAAGCTCTGTGCTGCCACGCCGTGCACGGCCAGCAGTGCTGCCAGGGCGAAGAGTGCGGTCCTCATGGCGGCGAATCGAACCGACGACAGCCCCACAAACACTGCCCGCTGAAATCACCCACTTGAGTGGCGTGGAGTACGGCTCAACGCTGGATGGTTTGGTATAGGGGCGAGTGTCTAGCGCTGCCAATAGCCAGAGCACACACTTAGGGGGCTTTGGTGCAGTGGCGTAGAGGTTACGGCTGCCGCTACTGAGGCCAACTGCAGTCGGGAGCCAAGGGAGCGTGGGTGCAGGGGTGGGCCTGGGGTGAGGGGCTGGGTGCCTGGGAGCCCACTTTGGTTCTGCAGCCTGCGGAGTGCCGAATCGGTGTGTCGGGGAGGGGAGGGAGGCCTCGCCGGCGGCAGCATATGCTGCAGGACTCGCATGCCCGCGGGCACGTTGGACATGCAGGCTGATATCCGGAAGGAAATGTCCGAGAGAGCTCGGTCGCGGTTCAACCGCAGAGAATCGGCGGTCCGCGCCGCCGGAGAAATTCCGTGGGCCAAAATTCGGGTCGGTCAAAAGATGCGTTGTTGACAACGCAGCTGCGGCGCTGACGCCCGGCGGCGGTGCTGCGCGGCGGGACACAGCGACCTCTCCGCCAGCTTGCCCTCCCAGGCGACCCTTTTCGCAGGATTCCCTCTGGGCGAAACTGGCTGTGATGCCGTTTCAGAGCCGTCAGGCTTGGCCGCTGGCGACTGAAAATCCCTTCGAGACCGGCTGCGGCCTCCCGCTGACCCACCGACGCCCCGCAGGGTCGCCCCCCCTGCAGCTCTCGCCTGTGCGTGCCTGCACTTGGGCTCACCCCCTCCCCCTCGCCCAGCCGTCACCCATACGCTTGCGAGGAAAACACCTTGCCGTACAGCCCAACAACTAGGCCTTTGCAAACTTGCACCCCATTGCCTGGCACTGTGATACCATCGGCACCACATGCCGTAGGCCTTTCACCCCAGGGCACCCAGCTTATCATTAGTATCACGCCATCCATAGGGGACTTAGCTGTGGGAATAGACAGGGTAGCACGATGGCTGGGTCTCTCACTCGCGCAGCGCTGCTGCTGGCACTGGTAGCCGTTGCTGCCAGCCAAGCAGACTACTCCTCCATCACGGTAGGCATGCTTCGAACCTGGGCCCACCCTGGGACCAACCGAGCTGCGGCTCTCATACTTGTTACCACAGCGCCGGCTCTATCATGTCGGCAGCTGGCCTTTGTCTTGTCTGTACGCCACCAGTACACCGCCGTATCTCTCGTACGCTTGCGCCTTTGGGGCCCTTCGAAGTGCCCTTGCATTGCCCCTTCGAAACACCACACTACACCACCTCCTCGCCTCACCGCTTGCTGTGTGCCTCCCGCAGAGCTCCCCCAAGGACAACGCTGCTATGAAGTGCGTCGACCAGGTGGGTGCACTGGCAACGCTCGCCCTTCCTGCCCTTACTGGGCTGCAGCGACATAAACCCCGTTCGCAAATTGAGTCCTAACAACAATCAGCCCACAAAGCCCATATGTATGATGCATACCAAGTGTCAGCAGCCATGACACCCAGTGCAGGATTGAGACTTTCTTTGGTAGTTAGGTAGGCTGGAATGGTGACGAACACTAAGTCTCCTTGCCTAGGCCTAGGCATAGCATGGTCTTGCCAACTTGTGCTACAGTTTCCACTAAGGTGATTCAGCTCACCGTTACAACCATCAGGCCTGGGCTTTTTGTAAGCCAGGTGGTATTATTGCGCCCTGAGTAGCGATATAGCAATAAGCCAGCCAGCTTATGCAGATTCTGTGATTGGGATGTGTCACGCTCTTTGCCAGGCGTGCAGCTGCGTCCAAGGCCACTCCTCTCTATGAGTAGGGTTGTCGTTAGGGTTAACGTGAGTATGAGGTACAGTTTAGGGCTTCAACTGTCAGGTGGTCACAGCTGTCAGCGGACGGCTGGGGATAATGACCTGTGGCTGTGGTCCCCGGGACAGCAGCACACCTGCTTTGTCCATTTTCAAAGCCACCGGGTGCACCTGCGAACAGTGACAGTGGAGTGTTGTGCATAAGCAGATGCTGCGGGCTTTGGCAACGGGCACGTGCATCACTTGCAACAAGTGCATCAAAATTGGAGGAAATGACCCAGTTTAGGAACTGGTAGCCCATTCGCTCCCATGCAATTAAGTCCTGAATCCCTCTTCCTCCTCTACCCACACACGCTGGAGTACTAACCCCTCCTCCCCTTCCCTCCCCTGCAGAACAACATTGTGCAGATCGGCTCCTCCACTGTGTTTGCCGCTTCCCAGGCAGCATCCATCAAGTACCCCAACCCACTGCTGGCGCCACAGGCCATCCAGACCGGCACCACCCTAGGGTTCCAGGTGCGCTGCAAGAAACCCTAGCAGGACCCTTACCAGGTTTGCCATGAACCAGGTGCTCTTGTTACAAGGGCTTTTCCCAATGTCAGATGCAACTGAAGTGGCCTACCCAGAAAGTAAGGCCCGGGCAGGTGCGACCATTCTTATTATTGTCACACAGCTGCAGCTTATCCCCACTTTAGCCACGTGCTTGCGCTGCTCGCCAGGTGTCACACACCCTACTCCCCACCCCACCAAACCTGTCTTTGCTCAGTCCAGCAATATTGCCACCACCTCACTATCCCCCACTGCCTCGCCCACAGCCTCACCAGATTATACAACCCTTATTGCGCCCCGTTCCCAATCTCCGCTGAAAGCATTTCCTAAGGCCCTGATGCCACACATAATCTGCCAGCGCTGGCACCAATTTGCCATCCCTGACGTGCTCCATCCCACAGAGCTTCCCTGGTTACTCTACGAAATCTTCCATCCCTGTGCCTCTTTCCAATCCCCACCCTGCAGACCTTCTTCCCTTACTCCACAAAAACCTGCCATCCCTGATGTGCCTTATCCCACATCCCCGCAGAACTTCTTTGGCTACTCCAGTGACATCGCTACCGCCTCCCGCCAGCTCAACCAGGCCGACTACAATGCCTCCGACTGCAACCCCTCGTTTGTGTCAAGCGCGGGAGTGACAGGGCCATGCCAGGGCAGGTTCCCGGTGGGCGTGCAGGTGCGCGGGGAAACCCTAAACCATATACCCTATGTTCTTGTGTGACAGGGCCTTGCCAGGGTAGGAGAACGCTGAGGTAGCCTTGATCAAACTCTGGGACATTCCTTGTCAGGTGAACCACACCAAGCAGGACACGGTGGGGGTTGGGATACCTGAAAAGGAGGATAAGCCTGTGCGGACATTGGCAGTGGGGAAAATACGATGTGTGCAGGCAGGCTTTAATCCTCATTGTCAACTTTAAGTACCCAAACTACAACCCAATTTGCAACCCTGTGGTGGCTTGGGGCCTTGCCAAAACCCACTTTACCGCCCTCCCAAGCGCAGGTGGGCTATAACCCGCTGACCTTCATCGCCAACCCCATCCAAAACCCTCATTAAAACCCTAGGCAACACCCCCGTCCCCTGTGTGCAGGTGGGCTATGACCTGCTGACCGTCATCGCCAACCCCCAGGCCACATGGGTGCCAGACTCCGTCTCACAGGACCAGCTCAAGCAGATCTTCTCGGTAAGGAGAAAAACCCTCGGCCAGTGTCTGAGCCAGACGTTAAAACCCAGTGGACACAACGCCATTGGTTAGCAATGACTTGGTGATTTGGGGGGTTGGCGTACGCCTGGGGCAGATTTGTATTGTACCGTGGTCAGCAAAATGCGGTGTGTATCTTGCACTCCTGGCTGCAAAATTGGGGAAGTGATACAGGGCTGTGCAGTGCAGCGTTTGGTTTGGAAAGTGTCAAGTTTGAAGCACTGCCCTAAGCTAATCTCCCATGCAGCCCAGTTGGCCCTGTGCAGGGTGTATCGTGCTGGCCCTAAAGGGATTTTTCTTTTAAAATGTGTGCAGGGCAACTACCTGCATAGGGTGTATGGTGCTGGCCCTAAAGGGACTTGTCTTCTAAATGTGTGCAGGGCAACTACTTGTGGGGCGGCATCTTCAAGGGTGCACAGAACGTGCCCATCATCTTCTACATCCCAGACGCCCAGTCAGGGTAAGCCCAAAACCCTTAACCTCCCAGACGGACAGTCAGGAGGCCCATACCTGACCTCAGCGGTGCACCCTTCACCCTACACCCTCGGCAATGTACCCTTATGCAGGGTTTGTGACGTGTTGGGTAACTACCCCTGGGGCCATTGTCTGCCCACCACAGTACAAGTACACCTTTTCATGATATACTTTGGCTTGCTTGTGTGTGAACCATAACCTGGACATGGCTACATGTGTGCCAAGTGCTTGTGATACTACTCACCTCCCCCCTTGCAACATTTGGAAAGGTGCCAACGGGCAAAAGCCCACCCCAAAGACCTTGAACGCATCCACACAGCCTCAGAAACACAAACAAAATCCTTTTCACCTCAGCCTGCCCCCCCCTGCAGTGTGGATGACTACTCACAAGCCCTCATCACCCACTAGCTAACCCTAAAGACGTCCACAAAAACCTAACACCCCCTCCTCCTCCTGCAGTGTGATTGACTACTTCCAGCAGGCCACCGGCACCATGCTGCCCACAACCCTAGGGTACTCCGATGAGCGCTCCATCGTGGACGGTGTGGCCAACGACCCCAACGGCATTGGCCTGGTCAGCAGGGGTACCGCAATGAACGCAGGTAATAAATGTTAGCTGATTAGAGTTCAAACTCAGGGTTTATGGTTTGAGATTTGAAGCAACGGCATTGGCCTGGTCAGCAGGGGCACCGCAATGAACGCCAGTAACAATTGATGGCCGAGTATGGCTTATGGTTTAGGAGATGAGCCAGCGGTGTTGGCCTGATATGCAGGGTACCGCAATGAACTCAAGCAGACAATTGTTGGTTGTTCCGGTAAAGTTCTGTGGTTTAAAGTTAGACCCCAAGAGTATTGGCCTGACCAGCAGGGAACCATAACGGACACAGGTAACAAAGGTTGGAAAGGGTAGCGACGTGGTTAACCTAAGGTCAACCTCATGACCATGCGTAGGTTAATTTGCGGGGTCAAGCCGGTTTCCAACAAGGAGTCCTCCTTGGCAATGTCACCTACAACACAGCCGCCACCAAAACCCAAGCATAGGGAAATTTCATTGGAGAGCAACACAGGGAAACCTTGAGAAGTCCTTTCAACCCTAGCCCGCTTCATAACCCTGACACCGCCTTGGAAAACCCTAACGTAGGTTGTTTTCTTCACTGCAGGCTCCGTGGTGAAGGTTGTGTCCATCGATGGCTTCTCCCCAATCAACGCCACCTCAGACACCGCCGCCACCTACATGCTGACCCGCCCCCTGCTC
Organism: Heterotrichella gracilis; assembly: GCA_032358255.1. Taxonomy (NCBI): domain Eukaryota; class Xanthophyceae; order Tribonematales; family Xanthonemataceae; genus Heterotrichella; species Heterotrichella gracilis. The sequence continues at coordinate 77,677 of JAULBX010001336.1, forward strand.
AAGTACTTTGACAAGTCAGCAGCATACGCTTCCAAGGTCTACGGGGTAGGTGCCGCACCGGGAAACCCTATACCCTAATCACAAAGCCTAAGAAGTCAGCGAGCTACGCACCAAAGATCTACGCGACAAACTCTTATCCCCAGAGGGGTGCTGCAAACAGTGGGCCTTGATTGCGTTCATTATTCCTGCAAGGTCCAAATATCCCAGGTGTTCCGCGTTCATGTGTGGTATCCTGACCATCAAGGGCTGGAGCTTTGGCTACAAATACTACCTTTATATGCCTGTAGTTAATGCGCATTTCCTTATCTCCCAGGTGTTGGAGTTTATCTGCGGTATCCTGACCGCTGAGGGCCAGAAGGTGACTGCCTCAGCGGGCTACATCGCCCTCAACGCAGCCGACCTCAAGACCAACAACGACCTCATCAAGTGCGCCGACCGCATCGGTACCTTCAAGGACATCGCACTCACCGGCACCATGGCCGAGATGGTGCGCAAAACCCTTAAACCCTAAACGACCTGCTCAAGTGCTGTGTCCGCAAAGGAGCCTGGAAAGGGCGCTTCATGAAGTCCATGGCCGGTGAGCAAACCCCCGGGGGAAATCCTCTAAACTCATAACACTGACCGGCACCATGATTGACTGTGCCCACCTGGGGTGTGTGCAAAACACTTATAAACCCTGCTCTAGGTTCTTCTTGACCAATATGCCTGTCGCGCCTCGCCACCGCCCCACACACGGTGACAATACCCTGTCACGCACCCGCCTAGTGCGTATCCCTGCTAATGAACATCTTGTGTGGTGGATCACCTGAAATACCCTTATCCAAACCCTAACCAAACCCTGATTTCATCCTCATGAAACCCTCCTCCCCCCACAGGCCACCTGCCGCGCCTCCCAGCTGGTGAATATCATCCCAAAAACCCTATCAAAACCCTAATCAAAACCCTCCTCCCCCCACAGGCCACCTTCCGCGCCTCCCAGCTGGTGAACATCATCCTGACAACCCTATCCAAACCCTAATCAAAACCCTCGTCCCCCGCAGGCCACCTGCCGCGCATCCCAGCTGGTGAACATCATTTCCGAGGCCGCCATCGACCCAGTGGCCCAACGCCTGTCCCGGGTGCAGCCCAACCCCCTGCTCAAGGTCATTGCCCGCCCAGGGACCAGCACGGTGGCTTTCAGGGATTTGATTGTGGGCGCCATCCCCATCATCATGACCAACAGGGAGCTCACGTGAGTGGCGGGGGATCCGCTGGGGGGAGGGGGGTTGGGGTCCTGCGGAATTGTTTGGGGGGGTACGACCAGGGTGCAAAGCAATGAGAGTGGCAGAGCCCACCATATTCAAGCCCTCACATCCAAGTGTTGCCAACAGCATAGTATTTTAAAATTAGCCAATAGTTCCTTGTGCCGGCAGGTGATCACCAACGCCACACCACCCACTCCTCCCCCATCCATGTAACCCCCCCCCTCCCCCCCCCTTGCAGCACCGACGACTACAACTCCTTCTCTTGCTCCGGTGAGAGCGGCGTGGTGCCCTCCGGTGACGGCCTCGAGTCATACGCCTCCCAGCCTTGCCAGGGGGTGCTACCAGTGGGCATCAAGGTGTGCTAAAACCCTAGCAAAACCCTGGATGAAGGGTGTTGGCAATGTCTGACAATCAGACTAGTTGCCTGTAGCTGTGGATGAGGTGATGGTGCTATCCTGCGGGGGAACATCGGCATCATGCTCACACATCTTGCCCCTTTGGCACATGCTTATAGTTTTAACTTCAAGACATAAAACATGGCTACAGCCAACCCCCTTTACAGGGTTTGAATTTACTCTAAACCCTGACCTCCTCCCCCCTCCCCCTTGCAGCTTGGCCATGACCTGGTCATCTTTGTTGCCAGCGCCGAGAACCCCTACTTCACCTTAAGCCATGGACCCTAAACCCCAACCCCAGCTCCTCCCCCCTTCAGCTTGGCTACGACCTGATCACCCTTGTCGCCAGTGCCAAGAACTCCTACTTCACCCTGAACGCTCTCCCCCCCCCTGCAGCTTGGCTACGACCTGATCACCTTTGTGGCCAGCGCCAAGAACCCCTACTTCACCAAGGGCACCAACCTGGACATCCAGTCCATCTTCGACCTCTTTGTGTTCCCCAAGCTGGCCAACCAGATTGGCATCTTCAACGGCACCAGCGGCAACACAAAGACGCCACCCGCGCAGCAGTTCAACCTCTATGTGCCAGCAAGGTGAGGGGGCGGTACACCAAAAAGCCTGCAATGGTCTGCAAGTAACCACATGGGGATTTCCCACTTTAGACTATGGCCTAGCATTTGCTAAGGGAGACAATCAACCTAGCCAGCACTCCAGCTCTCATAGTTTCTGCAGGGCCACCGCCCAGAACATACCCTAATCAAAACCCTAATCCCCATACCTCTAACTCAATCCCCTCCACCCCCGCAGCACCACCGGTACCGCCCAGAAGTTCCTGCAGGCCACCGCCCAGAACGGTCTCAAGGGCTACACCGATGTGCAGCAGCAGCTGGATGACCTGTACGCAGACCCCATGGGTGTGGGCTATGTGTCCCTGGGACAGGTCGACCCAGCAAGGGTGAGTGGGGATCATAAAACTAAAGGGACTATTTGCGCTACTGTGTAGTGAAAATGGGTCGAGGTCCTGATGCTGACCCACCATCGTGGGTTATATATGTCCATGGGGCATGTGGAACCCAACAAGGAGACAGCCAATACATTAACAAAAATGCATATAAATCCATTTGAGATCATGATAATACCTGATATAATTCTGCGCCTGCAATCCTCGTCCTTCCCTTCACCCCCTCCCCTGACCCCTCCCTCCCCCCCCCCCAGGTCACCCCCCTTTCCTTCAACGGCTTCAACCCCTACTACCCCTCCGCCAACTACGACCTCACCAACTACAACTTCAAGACCTACGTGTGGTCGTGGTTCGACAACTACAAGTACACACGCGCACAGAACGACCTGCTGTGCTACATGCTCAGCGCAGATGGACAGAGGCTGGTGGAGTACAGTGGGTACATCAGTATGAGCCAGGTACGGTATAAGAACAGTAAGAATAATAAATGTACCCGTCATGCTGGGACAGGGGCGGCATCCTGCAGCGTACGGTTTCTGTCCTCATATTAATTATATCTTATATAGCGCCGGGATGACATGTATTCCATTTGTTAAAGTGAACTGTTGGTGGCATGCTGCTTCATTTATGACCCTCCAGAATGCAACCCTTCACTTGCTGAGTTGTTTTGCAATTGCTCCACAGGTGTCCGGCGCTGGCAGTGATGTGCTCAAGTCGCAGAGGAGCCAACTCCTGTGCTAGAGCACCCAAACCCTAATATAGGGTGTCGGAGGCGCGCAATACCAGCCGCAAGTGCCACAGCACGCACGGTTTGCCTGCCAAGGGGGAGAGATTGAGGGGAATGCAGTGGGCATGCGCATGTGGGTTTTGAAGCCCCGCCACATGTGAAGCCCTCTGCCAGGGAGAGATAATCAGACTGAAGATGGAAACAGGCGTGGGTGACTGGTGCATCCGTGGATTGGGGCACGTGTGGCATTTGATGACTGCGGCAGCTCTGTTCAGTTTTGAGTACTGCGAAGACTCGCCCATGGCCTGCAAAAGGGCATGTCATTTTTGCGAATGCCCAGATTCCAATGCCTGGGGTGGGCCTTCATGTCTTGCTGCTTGATTGCAATGTGACGGGATGTTGGCTAGTCTGCCAGTGAGCGCGCCTTGCGATGCAGCGTTGCCAGGGCTTTGGGTACATCGGCATACCCTACAATCATGTAGGAATAGTCGTGTAGGGCGGCGACGGCTGCATGCTTTCTTGCCCATAATGGGTGTGTAATCCACACAATCTGACAATATGGAACCATCACTGTCATGATGATCATCGCGGCTGTCCATGCTGCCTACGGGTCTGACAGAGTTGACACAGTGTGTCCAAGTTTTAAACACAGTGTCACCATTCAGCTCGATGCCCTGCCCGCCAGTGACTGCTCAACTAAGTGTGAAAGACTATTCATCGAGCTTCAAAGCGCGTCAGAAGAACCAACACTCACCCCCGCCGGGGTGTCCATCACAGGGCCTAGGGTTTGAACGAAACAAATGGTCCCATCCCTCGCTCTCGTTGTGATTTAGGTCAATTTGCCCCCTGGCTACTGCACCTGCGCGGAAATTGCACCTGGTTCGAATTGGACAACTGTGGGTTCTCGACGTGTTTCAGAGCCAGGAACGCAGGCCACATAAAACGGCCGACGTTGAAAAGGTTCTTTTCTCCACCAGGTCCTTCTTGTGGTCGACAGCGCTGTGCAAGGATAAGTGAACCTCGTCGAGACCGTCTCGGTGTGCAAGCGAAGCCCTGCCAGGCTATGGTTGCAAAACCATTTGTCAATGATATCCTCTTTCACAGCTATTCGGTGACAGGCAAGGAAGGCTGGGTCCTACCACAACCCTTCAAGTTTTCGCTGGCAATGCGCTGACAGGCAAATAGTTTTGCTGCAGCTCCAGGACCTGCACAAGCAAGCCTAGTTTTGTATGTAGACTGGCCACAGACTCTGGCTCCAGTGCTGTGGACGTTCAAAGGGGCTGGCAGCAGTGCTTTTCAAGGCTTGCAGCTTTGTCAAATGAGCCTGAGCTCCATTCCACACCAACTGTGTGGTTAAAGTAGCTGTACCAATTTTGTGGGCGCCCATAATTCAACTTAATATTGAGCCAAGTATCTCGCCTAAGGCTTGAGCACAACTGAAGGCTGAGCACAGCTGTAAGTACCATTGCGCAGCAGCTCTTTGCTTCACTGAAAGGATTGTGTGATACTGGTGGTGCCAGAGGGCTCCTGCCTGGGTCCCAGCAGCTGCGCCCTGGGACGCCAGCTGATTCAAGGGTTGATTACATATCTTTTGCATGACACAGCCCAGCACAATGACTTCCACCTTCCTCGCCATGACACCCTCCTCCACCCGCCATTCCACCCCCCGACACCTGGTTGGAAACAGCACCCCACGCCTCCCCTTCCCAATCTCCTCCTACTCCAGAACCTCCACATCATGGGGCCCAATTCAGGCATCCCCGCCCCTACGCCAGGCCCTTCCCAGACCCCGTGTGGTGCGGTGCATGGCGGGCAATCCCAGGCGAGGCAGTGAGGAGCAGCAACCGGACCTCGCCCCTGTGGCAGTGCCACACTCGCTGGAGTACAAGGCAAGTGTAGCAATTGCCATTAAAATGCTGCATCTTCACAGAGTTGGTGGGGTAAGAGTTTAATGCTGATCAGAGTCAGGTGGCAGTGTCTCCTACTCCCTCCCATGTCCCTCCCTCTGATCCAATCGGATTAACATGTGCATCGTTGAGTCACGTGATGATCAACCATGTCCCTCCCTCTGATCCAATTGGATAACATGTGCATCCTTGAGTCACGTGATGATCAATGCTCATGATTGCTCTCATGTTACATTCTCCCCCCATTCCAGGTTGTGTCTGAGGACCCCTCCCCCTACTTTGACTCCTTCCTGCGCACCTTCCTGCTGGGGCTGGGGGCAGGGGCGGTGCTGGAGGCGCTGCACCTGACAGTCACAAAGGTGGGGTGCGTGTGGGAGTGGGAGGGCTCCGCATGTGGCATGTGTGGGGTACCATGTGGACGGTTCTAGCCCCACAGCCATGTGTGCAGCGCTGCATGGCAATGCGGGAGTGCACATAGAGGGGTACTATGTGGATGATTTAAGCCAGATCATGGGACTGTGGTCTCTGTAGATGATGGTGGTGACACGGGCTGGCGTACATGGCCACACAATGATGTTGCTGGGGTGCGCTGGGTGTGTACACATGCATGTGGGGGGCATGTGAGGGCATGTCATCCCGCCAGTGGCGGGGGTATGTGGTGGCATGTGCATGTGGCGGCAATGGTGGTGGTGGGTGGCCATTATCTTTTGTCAACCAGTCATGGGTAAACTTTACACCTCGTTGCATCATGTGGCCCCCCTTTGTAACGCACCTACAGTACGCCCCTCCTACCCCCCCCTTTTGCTTTGACAGTATCCCCCTTACCCCGCAGGTGCTTGGCCCCTCCCCTGCCCTGCCCTCCCTGCCAGGGGTGTACGACATGCTGGTCCGCGCCCTGGCACAGCCAGCACCACTGTACTTTGCAGACCATGCGCTGGCCATGTGAGTAAGGGAAGGGGGGGTTATATACTATACTTTGAGCCTTAAGTCGGTATTAATCCTTGTGATTATCATCTATATAGGTATGAATGCTCCTGTCAAGGGGTTATTAACAAGGGTTATTAACAGGAACCGTCTCATCTGTCAATACAAATTAAGTTGATCATCATGCACATGCTGTACATCATTCTCCATTTTAAGTACAAGTTTCTGACAAAGAAGGTTCCGCCTGTCAATGATCATACTCCGTTGCGCCTTCTGTGCAGTGGCCTGTGGGCAGTGCTTTTCCTGGTTGATGCGCTGGCTGTGAAGCGGGTGGTGGACAGGCATGTGGGGGACAAGGGCGGGGCGGTGAGTGGCCTTGGCAACCATTACAGTCACCCTTGATGCTGCTGTGGAACCTGGACTTGCGCACAAGCAGTGACTATGCTGATCGTCATGCACAAGGGAATACATATGCTTGCGAGTGCCCTTGAACTTGACAACCCTTAGCTTTACCCTAAACCCCTACACAATGAACCAGGTAGCGGGCATACAGTCGTTGAGTGGTGACTGTTTGCGCATTGACAGCAACCAGTCAGCCTGGTGGGCAGCAGATGGGCACTGCATGGCACCATTCGAGGCCTTGAAACCCTGTGTTTAGTAGGGAAGCACGCCACTGTCTCTGAAAACCAAGAATCAGCGCCTTGAGAGGCTTGGCCCCGGGGACTTCTGGCAATCCTTACCCCCACCTTCACTCCCACCCCCACCTGCAACCTCACCCTCCCCTGTGCCCCATCCCGCAGGTGCAGGAGCTGAAGCAGCTTGACACCCCCTCACGCCGCATCCTCCCCTTCCCCCTCCAAGGCCTGAAAAAACTCCTCCTGTCGGGGACCAGCCCAGCCACCGTCATGCGCAACGGGGACGGCGTCGCATCCCAGCCAAGTCTCAAAACTATTCCAGACCTGTCCCCAGCCAGTGGCACCACACAGGAGCTGTTGGCTGGCGCTGCTGCTCTGCCTGTGGTGGGGCCTGTCCCAGCTAGGGGTGGGGGGGGGATTGCGGGGGGTGCAAGGGGAAAGAAGGAGGTGGATGGCACGCTGAGCTTTCGCGACAAGGAGCTGAGGGATAGGATGGGCTACTTGAAGAACTTTTGGTATGCAGCAGGTGAGTGATAGGACAAAAGCAGATAGATAGGGCAGTGACTCCACCTGAGGATAGAAGCAAAGAGAAGAGAGGCAGGATCAAGCTGATTGAAGCAGTGCCCGCGTGGGGTTGGGCAAAATTGAAAAAACACACTGCATTTAGAGCATTTGCCTCCACCGGGGCGCCCCCCTCCTTCTAAGCAAAGACCTCATCCACCCCACACAATGCACGCACCACATCCCCTCCTGAACCCACATTGCTCCACTTCCCGCAGCCCTCTCCTCTAACGTCACCGACAAGCCCTTGGGGGTGGAGCTCCTCTCCATGCGGGTGGTGCTTTTCCGCGGCAAAGACGGGAAAATCCATTGCATCAATGATGTGTGTCCCCACCGAGGCGCCCCTCTGTCCCTGGGATGGGTGAATACTGTGGGGGGCAGGGACTGCGTGGTGTGCCCCTACCATGGGTGGGCGTTTGACGAGGGGGGGGTGCTGCGGGATGTGCCATCCGACACTGAGCACAACTGGCCCAAGAGGTGGGTGGTGGCTGTGGCTGCGGCTGTGGCCGAGGCTGTGTTGTTGTTGTTGTTGGTGGTGGTGGGACGTGTGTGCATAATGCTTTCACTGAAATAGTGTCACCCCTCGTTTTTCTAGGTCATTGACTGTGGCATATGTTGCGCACCTCCACATGCCAAAACCACAACATGACTGTGGCATATGACTGTGGACAGCTAGGCACCCTACAGATGAAGGTATTTAATTTGTTGGATTTAAACCCCTTATCCGTCCCCATCCCCCCAGGCCCCTGGTTGAGGCATACGATGTGGTTGAGAAGGGTGGATTCGTGTGGCTGTTCTACGGGTCCCGCAGCATGCCCTGGGATGAGCGCCCCCCCGTGCCCTGGATACCGGAGCTGCAGGAGGGGGGCGCGTGGAAGGCGGTGTACGCTGAGATGGAGTTCAACTGCAACCACATGCAGGTGGGGTGTGTGGAGTATGTCTGTGGTGGGTGATGTACGGGAGACGAGGTGTGCCTTGCGGCACTTTCAACGATGGGATGTTTTTTCATGGTGATGGTGACACACATGTTGGCATGTGTGGGAGCGGCTCATAATGTAAACACTGCTTAGAAGAACTACTGTGTCACGTGCATATTCCTATACTGTGTGAAAATTTTTGAAGAGCAATTATTTCTTTCATTTATCTTCCTTGCAGGTGTTTGAGAATGCAATTGACATGGCGCACATCCATTACCTGCACTCAGGCAGCTTTGGTGAGTGTGGGGGGTGGCGGTGGGGACAGGGTGGGGGACACTGCCTTTGAGCGCTTTTGACTGTAGGCAGGGTATTGTGGGTTTGAGATTGATTTTAGGTTTTAGAATACGGCGTGCGGCACATCCTTCATGTGTATCTGCATCTGGCGGCTGGTGAGCAGTCCAAGAGGGTGGGAATGACATGGGGATGAAGGGTGCTTCACCGATAGTCACCTGGCTGTTAGGCTGTGGGAAATGAAGTGTGTGTAGAAGGTGGACAAGGTGCTCACAAATGTGCAGCTGTGGTCACCTGGTCCACACGGTGTGGTGATGTGCCAGGCGCATCCTGGATTTGTGCTTAAGGTAATATACTCTTTCAGATAATTCACAATCTGTGGCGTCACGAGGAAATGGATCAATCTGACAACATGAAAATACATGAATGTTATTAATTTGCATGATGTGCGCATATAGCGCATATCCGAACCCGGCCGTGCCCGATAGCTACTGTCACTTTTTGTAGTCCCTCCATTGTTGCAGGAACTTTGTATTCTGGTGTGATTTGTATGGCGGTTATTCTTCTGACGCGTGACCGCCAAACGATTCAGACCAGAATACAAAGTCCCTGCACCAGTGGAAGTACTACAAGAAGTGTCAGTATCTATAGGGCTATGACTTCCAAGGTGCGCTGGAACAACACTGTAATTGGATGAAATTTGTGAAATATCCATACCGCAGGCAACCAGGACCACCCCGAGATCCGCAACATGCGCGCCACCACCGACGCCTACTCCGTCACCACCACCTTCCAGCTGCAGAACAAGGCGGTGAACAAGCTGTGGGAGTGGAGCCAGGTGCCGCAGGTGTCGGTCACCGCCAAGGCGCTCCTCCCCTCCTCATCGGTGGTGGGATTCACCCTGGGCAATGGGCTCAGCTTCATCACCTTTGTGAACACTGTGCCCATCGACCAGCACAGGAGCATCAACCGGTGAGGGCGGGGTGGTGTTGAGGACGGGGGTGGGGAAAGGTCGGGATGGGATGGTGGGGAGGTGGTGGGTGCCAAGTGCGGCAGTTAGTGTGGGCGTGGACGCTTAGCTTACAGTTGTACCCCATTAACATGAGTATTGTGCGCTTCCATGTCCACCCTTGGTTATAATGCAGTGTGAGACTTGTATCTCAAACCCTTTCCCTGCCCTGGGTGTAGCTTTGCCCTCATCCGCAACCTGTCCTGGGACGAGGTGGGTGTGTTCAACACGCGGGCGTGGGACCCTATGGCATAGGATGCAATGCTCAAGATCTTGACAGAAGACAGGGAGATGGTGGAGAAGCTGCGCCCGGACCTGCTGGAAAGGGAGGTAAGGGAAACATGATCAGCTCAAGCGCTAAGTCAATCTTGTAAAAACATTTCTTCTAATTAATGCAAAATAAACAACCAATATTAATTCTGGCATGAAGGCTCTGGCCTGAGCCAGTTTCCGGGGTTTTGAATGTTTAATATCCCTGCCTTTCCTTCCTGTCTCCCATGTAGCTTCCCTTTCCCTTGTAGCTGAGATCATGTGAGTCTATTCTGCTGGGCACTCTGAAGTGTAGCTTTCCAGGCTGCTCAATTTTCTTGTGTGTCATGTACATGTGCTGCCATCACCAGGGGGACTAGAATAGGGCTACCCTAGTTCCCCTACCATCACCCCCAATTCCCTCCCCTTTACTGACGTCACCCCCATTTCCCTCCCCTTGCAGCTGTCCTTGCGCCCCGACCTGCCTCAAATCGAGTTCCGCAAACTGCGCCAGTCCTTTGTGGACATGGGTTATGGGGTGGACCCAACGGATGTGGCCATGCGCAGGGTGGGGCCACTAGGGATGTGAAAATGCAGATTTGCACTCGCCCCAATCCCCCGCCCATGGGAAATGTTGGGCTTTGTGGTCAAGTACTTTTTGGCTCTTGGGGTAGACCCAGGTACTTTTGTCGGCGCGCAGGTTGGGACATGTACATTATTGTTGGCCCCACCTCACTGGCCCCAGCCCCCCCATTTAAAAGGGGAGTGGTAGTGTTGGCCCAGGATATGGGTTGTTCGTTGTCAGTTTTAATTACCTTGTGGGGCATGCGTGTGGGGAGTGGGGGTGTCATAAAGATACCTCCTCCGCCTGTTTAGGGTGTAGCTATAGGGTTTAGGGTTTGGGGCCCTTTGAATTGTTGTGCTAGTAGTCCGGTGCTCGGGCAATATTGATGGTGAGACGTTGTCGTCAATAAGAGACTTGCAAGGGTAGCTCTCGCTGGGGTAAAGATATCGATTCTTATTATGGTTGGTATTAACGTTGTTTTCGGGTTGACTCTTAGAGCCTACGAAGGCCTACATTGGGTTGAACTGTTGAAGTTCCTCAGCCTTTGGAATGAAACAGTTTTGGAGAGTGGTTGGCGTATACATGCAGAGAACTGAGTTAACAAGGTGCACAAGAGTTCATGGTTTCGCAAGTCATGTTCCATGTTTGATGTACTTGTTGACTTCATGTGTAGAGCAACATATAGCTTGCCGGCGAACACAGCAATAGGGATGTAGGCTGCAATATCAGCAGCGTCAAGCTCTACACAATTTGGGTAAATTTTGCTCGGCTGGTTACTTTACAAGGTAGGCCAATGTACCCACCACATGGTATAATGCATTGCAATACCCACCATTGTGGTGGGTACATTGTAACTGTTGGGTGGATTGTAATGTGCTGCTCATCCTGCAAGTCCCGAAGGAAGTCCTATTCAATAGGCTATTGAGTATTTTCAAAGGCCTATTGTTATTTTCGAGTTACTGAAATAAATATGTGGCATGCAAAGCATGCCATACGAATGCATGACCCAATAGGCCTTGCTAACACAAGGCTCTTATGCCCACGTAAACGCAGCACTCGTTGCTTCACAGCAAATGTATTGTGCTGCAACAAGTGTTGGCTCTAGTTTCCCGCCATTGCCGTTTCCTTTGGCCCTTCGGAATGAAGCTGGAAGAAATGCTGTGTTAGATCTGATAATACAAATACAGCCACACAGAAGTACTTGCACAAACCTTTTCTGCAGTGATGCAATATGCACCCATAATGCATAAGCACTCTGTGTGCATTCCCACCCACTGCTCTCTGCACAAATTGTTTGAAGCGTCGCTGGTTTCAAGGAGGTCTGCAGTACTTTTGCGAAGGGAAGCACAGTAGCGTAACCCACCTTGAAGGTAACGTTCCCACAATACTCTACTCTCCACCTACTCTCTGCTACCCTTAGTGCCCGGAGCATCCTTACGCCCCGTGCACTTCTGATGGGATAGTGGGTGGTAAATCATGTCGGAGCACGGCAGTTGTAGTTGCTTTCTTTTTGTGCAAGCTGTAGCCCCGGTTATGATGTAGCCCCTTCCTTCCACGAGTATCAATGTGTTCCCACTCCAACTTGCTGCAGCAGTGGCAGGCTGACCCGCTTTTGCAGACACCTTGCTCTCAACCCTCCCTGCCTCAGTACTACACAGCTCACGTATGAACAAGCTGGTGCCTTTGAAAATGTTACTGCTTTGGGGACTGGAAGGTACCCTGTGACGTCTACTGACGGCCTGCTGTGAACGCTTCCAGGCTGCCAGGACAACCGCAACTGCTGGCAGTGCGCTCAGCACCACACACAACCCTGGAAGCGGCATAGCATTGAAATCCACCCAGGCCATCAGGCTACGACCTGCCAGTGCAGCGCGTTCCTCTCACTGCGTGCCCACCGCACAAGGGCTGCTTGTGGGCTGCATTTCCCTGTGAACCCTAGCATAGGGTCTAACCACAGACTTCCCTGCAACCCTGGGGTAGGGTCTGGGCTGTGCAGCGTTGCCAACCCTCACACAGCCTAGGCAGCAGCGCCTCCAAAGGCAGTAGCCACCATTGCAGCGTGGCAACCCTAGCGTAGGGTCTGGAAACAGCAGCGTTGGCACCCCACCCAAAGGAGGGCAGCGCCTCCACCACCACTGGCAGTACGAAGGTTGATCTTATGGGACTGGCCAGCATCCTCCCATGAGTAATGGCCTCGCCACCATGGGCGGTGCACAGCGCCATCCAAGGAACATGCACCTGAGCGCATACCCACCCCTCCTCCGCATACACCAAGCCCCACCAACGGGGCCCCCCTTGCCTCTCCATTTGCGGGCGCTTGCCCACATCGCCCTCGTCCTCCTCCTATCCGCCACCGGTGTTGTGTCAGCACAACCTGGCCCACATGGACCGCATCCCCACCTTCCAAACGACACCTCAGCAGTGTTAGATGCCAGCTCAGCATTGCATGAAGCCAGATCAGGGGCATATGATGCCAGGTCAACATCGCATGCTGCCAGCCCAGCGCCGCATGGCACCAGCTCAGCGCCACATGACGCCAGGTCAGCACCACATGACGCCAGGTCATCCCGCCACATGGGTTCCAGGCAACAGCTGCGGGATGGAGGGGTAGAGGGTGTTGAGGTGACCATCATTTGGGGGGTCACGCTGCCCACCAACTGTAAAACACCCGAGGGGACGCCTGGCTGGCTGTACGGTACGCGGGTAGGGTTTAGGGTATGAATTCCTTGCTTGAAAACAGCCGATACCCACTCACAAATTGTACACTCACCCCCATGAAATGGCCTTCCACCTGCCCTCACACGTTCATGCACTACTTCCCATGGCCTGCACATGGGGATTCGTAGATGTCCCCTGTTCTTGTCCCCCTGCCTGCGACCACCAGTCACCTCTCCTGGGACAGCACACGCACTTGCACTGCCCTGCATATTTGTGTACACCACACCCCTGGCATGCAAGGAGGTCAGGGGTCAGGCAGCCTCCCCTCCCCTTGCCTTCACCCCCTGCCACTACATCATCCCAATGTGGTGTCATGCACTTAATGGCGCACTGCCACAGCATCAAATCAACCTTTCCTCCTGACCCCTCCTGAAGATTACCACAATATTTTGGTAATCATGCAGATCCCATAACTGTTACCACCTCTACCCCTCGTGTAGCCACCTACCACCCTTCTTCCCCGCTCGCAGGGAATTACTGCACCCCCTACACCCACATGTACGCCTCCACCCTGGTTGACCGCCAGGCTGGCGTGGCCCTGCCCCAATCAGGGCCAGGCAGGGGCACTGGGAGGATAGAGATGGCCCCCGACCGGGCATGCATTCACGGCTATGATGACCTGCTGCACACCTGCTTCCTGGTGGCGCCAGGGGGGGCGTGCTACTGGCCGGATGAGGGGGTGTCCATCTGCGACGTGCCGGCCAATGAGGTGAGGGCCAAAGCAGAGTACCATGTCATTGTCTCTGCTTACCGGACCTTCACCTGGCAAAACCCATAGATGGATAGGATCAGTGGCAGGATGGAGTGGTGCCAGGTTCTCAAGGGCCCTCACTCTGGCTCTGAAACACTTCGGTCGCCACCAAACTCCATCAGATTATGACAACCCTGGCACACGCACCATACAGCCTCTGAACCACCTGCATCTCCAATCCTCCTTCCCACTTACCTCCCCAAACCCCATTCCTCCCAGCACCTCAAGCCCCTGCGCCCCAGTGCCCACATGCGCACCGCCGGCCTGGTCGCCCACGGCAATTCCCGCCCCTACGACTTTGCCCCCTGCCCCTCCACCCTCCCCTGGCGCCCTGGCCCCTCCCTGGTCTATGACGGCCGCCACTGGCCTAATAATGTGTTCCACTATCTGGAGAAGATGCTGCGCATTGCGGTGCTGCGAGACGGGCCGGGGGGCAACGCCAGCCTGCCAGTGCACGCGCTGGGCAACTTTTCCGCCACGCACAGCTGGGGAGAGGCCTTCAGGGAGGTGTTTTATGGGGGAGGGGAGGCGCCGGGCCAGGTGGAGACTGCGCCCGTGTGCTTCCAACACCCCACGCTACTTGATGCATTGGCGCCTGGGAGTGCGGAGAAGGGGAGGGGGCTGGTAGTCCCCGGGGAGGAGTTTTCAACCTGGTTCCAGGGGAAGATGTTGGGATATTGCCACATGGCGCCGCCACAGCCTGCCAAGCTGGACCTCCGGAAAGGGGAGGCGCATGTGGTGGTGCTTGACCGACCCCCAGCAGCGGGGCGCACCATCGCCAACGTGGACGCCATCCGGGAGTACTTTGCCTGCTGCTCGCCCTTTAGGGTTTCCCAGGTGGAGCAACGCGCCCTAGGCGAGGGTTCCCTGTGCAATCAGGCAGCAGCGGTCAACTCCGGTGACGTCTTCATCGCGCCACATGGCTCCCAGCTGGTCAACCTCCTGTTTGCGCCACCCCAGTCGCTGTGGATCGAAGTCATGCCCTTCATGTTTGTCAACAATGTGCACCAGATTATGGGGGTGACCATGGGGACGGGGATGCGCTACTACACCTCAATGGGCTTCCCAGCGGGCGTGCCCTTCCCCCGGGCCCTCAGATACGGCTTTGACACCGCCAGGTGTGATCAGGACTTCCGCTGCACATGGCTTGCACGCAGGCAGGATGTGTCTGTGGACCTGCAGGACATCAACAGGACGCTGCACAACCACCTGCTAGCTGTGTAGCGTAGCAGAGATGCCTGTGTGTACCATGTACATTCTACAGCCGCATCCTGCTGACTTTTGGGATAAGTGACAAATTTTCTTAGTAACTCTGCAGGAGGTTAGGCTGCTATTACCGCTTTTCCACGCAAAACTGCTTTCATTTTCTGTTTTTCTCCCCCCCTCCCCCAGTTGCTATTTTTAACGACTGTAGCGCAGACCATTCCACTTGCATATTGTGACTATCGTTGAAAAGGGTTCCAGACACCGTATCAAGTCAGCTGATCAGGGCTGACTTGCACAAAGGGCTCAGTTGAGAGAGCATTCGATGACCTACCGCATGCACCACCCTTTACTTGCCTGAACAGCCCTGACACCTGCCACAGACTTTGAGGTAAACCACAGGTATGTTCGTGGCATGATCAATACGCCGTCACTGTACTTTTGAAAGGCTTGTTTGGAGGTAATAACACCTTGACGTGCTTGAGAAGAACTCGTGGCATGTCGTGGCATTGAAAGCATGCCACAGGCAACCCTAGTGGCAAGGGCATGCATGCGGTTCCCATTGGGCGAGTTGCCAGAGTGCCCACCTTCTCTATACGCGCACATAACTTCCCACCCAGCGCCCACCAGCGACACACAGTTGTTACTTTTTTACTCTCCTAGTACCTCATTCCGTTGACGAGTGATGATTATCACCCGGGACATCTGCGGGAGAAGCCAGCGAGAAGCAACGTCCAAGTCTAGAGCTAAGGTGGAAGCTGATGCACAACACATTGCAGTCACACAGCGCCGTCCAAAAAGCTGGCACAAAGCCCAAAACAAGGCGGATAGTCGGTCTTGGTTACCCAAACTGCTACGCTTCTTACTGTTTCTGTTGGTGTTGACCTCACACGCATACGTCGCCTACCCTTCGTGGCGTGCCAGTGTTGTGTCCCCACATTGCTCTACACATACCGCCTGGTGAGTTTGCTGGATTCACAGCTGCGAGGGTGTGAAGCCAAGAGGATATGCTTTTCTCCTAGGCGCAGAGTTACCTACCAACTCCTTGTACAAGGTAACCCTTCCCACCCCCACCATACAACTCGAGCCCACGTCGATACAACTCGAGCCCACGCCTTGGACTTCTGAACTACTTACCTCAGAGCTGGTCTATTTTATCAGAGCGTTGTTGGGTTATTTGTTCCAGGCAGACGTGTTGCGAAGATCAGGCGTATAGTGGGCAGTGCGATCAGTACTCCACTTGGGGCTCCAGTGGGCGCCCAGCTTTTTAAACAGGGCTGTTTTTGGTGGCTGCTGTCGTTTGAACCAACAGCACATGGGTTGTGAACTTTGAATCCAACCACCTGCAGCAGTTGCCCTGGCAGCCATGGTTCTGTGCTGGGTCTAGCTGTGGAACCCCACAGCCTGCCTATTTGAGAACCCATTAGCACCCGAGAACAAACACTGCGGCAAATCCTATTCATCCTTGTGAAACTTGTAGGTACATAGGGATGTGGTGTGTGCTGACCTGCTGTACATGCTCACAGGCTGCCAGGACAACCACCCGCTGTCGCTTCAAAGCAGTCCACGCATAACGCACCCCCCACCACCTGAGCAGGACTGCCTCGGGACCCGAATAGTACCAAGGCCAGCACCTGCCAGTGGAACGCATACCATTCACGCCACTGCAACCGCTAAGGAACAGCACTGACAACCCTAGCCTGGGGTTTGGCTCCAGCAGCTTTGGCAGCCCCCGCACCGGCAGCAGCACCTCTATCACCACACCAATGGGCCACAGCAGCGCTCCCTGAGCTACAACACACCCGTTCACACACCACACACGTGCATCGATCCACTGAGCGCCACCCGTGGCAGACAGCGCCATCCTATGAGCATGCGACCGAGTGCGCACCCGCAATATTTTGACACCCCCAGAGCCGCGCCCAAGCTCCTTCTCCATTCTTGCACGCTTTGCCACCTTATCCTCACCTTCTTGTTGTCGGCCACCTGCGCTGTGTCAGCACTGCCTGGGCTTCAGGCACACCCACTATCCATCACATCATCAGTATATGACCCCAGTCCAGCGCCGCATGACGCCAGCTCAGCGCCGCATGACGCCAGCTCAGCCCGCCACATAGGTGCCAGGCGCCACCTGCGGGATGGAGATGTGCATGGTGATGAGGTGACCATCACCGCTGGAGTCAAACTGCCCACCAACTGCAAAACCGCTGATGGGACACCTGGCTGGCTGTACGGTACGTGGGGCAGGGTCTAGGGTGTAGGATTGGTTGACCTTGCACACAAACGGCCCATGGGCGATGCACCCATACACACACTGCACTATCACCTTGTATGCTTGCCTTGCGCCAGAAAGTTGCACTGTGATCACATCAATGGGTAATGCCTCATTCCAATTCCTCCCTGCCTGTGTATTGCCAGTGTCAAATCCCCCACTTGTACCCACCCATCCTCCCCGCCCGCAGAGAAGCAGTGCACCCCCTACACCCACCTCTTCTCCTCCCCCCTGCTGGACCACCAGGCGGGCATGGCCCTGCGCCAGGCGGGGCCCGGCAGGTGCACCGGGAGCGTTGAGCTGGGCCCCAACAGCACATGCATCAAGGGCTGCGGCGGGCTGCTGCACACCTGCTTCCTGGTGGCGCCAGGGGGGGCGTGCTACTGGCCGGGGCAGGGGGTGTCCATCTGCGACACGCCGGCCAACGTGGTAAGGGGTCGGCGGTTGTGGTGCAAGGGGGAATGCCTGGCGTGGGTAAACAAAGTGAGAGGGCTATGTGCATGCTGTTGCAGGCATTCCGGCTATATTCGCTATTATTGCAGACATGGCGCCAAGCAGATTTATCCTTCCTGTTTATATCAACTTGTTAATCCTGTCGGCTCGCTACCAGGGAATTTTTTATGAATTGTATGGAATGGTACCCCCATCACACTAGCACTATCGGTAGCAGGCCGCGCCATGCACCAATAACAACCATCACCTCCATGCACACATATGTGGGCCTCCTAACGCTCGCACACGCCATGCGCATCCACAACCCCGCACACACACCTCCCCTTCTCCATCCAGCGCCTGCACCACCCCACTCCCTCCTCCCCACCCACCCTCCCCAGCCCCCACCCCCCACCACAGCACCTGAAGCCCCTCCGCCCCAGAGCCCACTTGCGGGCCGCCGGCCTATCCGCCCCCAACACCGCGCGCCCCTACAACTTTGCCCACTGCCCTTCCAACCTCCCCTGGCGCCCTGGCCCCTCCTTGATCTATGACGGCCGCCACTGGCCCCTCAACGTGTACCACTACTTGGAGAAGATGCTGCGCATTGTGGTGCTGCGGGACGGCCCGGGGGGCAACGCCAGCCTGCCAGTGCACGCGCTTGGCGACATCTCGGTGTCCCACGGGTGGGGGGAGGCCTTCAAGGAGCTGTTTTACAGGGGGGGCAAGGCGCCCGGGGGGGTGGAGACAGCGCCCGTGTGCTTCCAGCGGCCCACGTTGCTGGATGCCATGGATCCCGGGAGTGCGGGGGAGGGGAGGGCGCTGGTGGTACCAGGGGAGGGGTTCACCAATTGGTTCCAGGGCAAGGTGTTTGGGTACTGCAAAATGGCGCCGCCACAGCCCGCCAGGCTGGATCTGCGGGGGGGGCAAGCACATGTGGTGGTGCTTGACCGACCCCCATCGGCGGGGCGCCACATCGCCAATGTGGATGCCATCCGGGAGTACTTTGCCTGCTGTGCACCCTTCAAGGTTGCCAAAGTGGAGCTCCGCGCCCTAGGCGAGGGTTCCCTGTGCGACCAGGCTGCCACGGTGCACTCGGGTGACATCTTCATCGCGCCACATGGCTCCCAACTGGTCAACCTCCTCTTCGCCCCCCCTCAATCTGTGTGGATCGAGGTCATGCCCTTCATGTTTGTGAACAACGTGCACCAGATCATGGGGGTAACCATGGGGACAGGGATGCACTACTACACCTCAATGGGATTCCCAGCGGGGGTGCCCTTCCCTAAGTCGCTCAAGTATGCCTTTGACATCGCCAAGTGCGGGCAGGACTTCCCGTGCACGTGGGATGCCAGGGCCCAGAATGTCTCGGTTGACCTGCAGGACATCAACAGGATCCTGTATGACCACCTGCTGTTTGTGTAGCCGCTGTGCGTCCCCTTTTCTTTTTGCTTTCTTTCTAGCGCAGCAGTAGATTGTGCATGTCTGTGTGATTAGCGAGCTGTTGGCCCTGTCCTGCCACTGCGTATGCCACCTTCACAGGAAACGCAAAAAAGGGGTGAATAAGCAAGCTGCTGATTCTAGGGTTTGGCTAGGGTTTGTCGACGCCATACGGATGCACTGCAGTCTGGGCTGGTGCTTGGCTTTGTTGGACTTTCTGCCAGGGCATGCAGTTGACCCTGCAGATATGTATAATAGGTAGCAAAGTTTGTTTGTTGCACTCCGGTTGAATGCCTAACCCTGCGGGGAACACTCTTGGTATTTATTTGCGCGCGTAAGCCAAGCCCTGTTTCTGATAGAGTTTGCACAACTGCCCGTGTGCGGCAGCGTTGTTTTCTGATAGAGTTTAGGGTTTGGGGTAGGGTTCTGGGGCAGCCACCACATTCTTCAAGACTCTTGTAGATACTGATAGGGGGAAGCCGCATGTGGTTAACTGGCGTTTAGTGAGACTGACGTATGGTATGTCACATTGTTTAGCATTTCAACTAGTTATTAAGGTGGCAGCCAACCTGCACACCTGCCCTGTTCTGCAACGCTTGTGCCATGTGCCATGTGGTTGCCACGTGCGCCTGCAGTCGCTGTGGCTGCCTTGCACAGGTGCAGCGCCAGCGGCCTGACTAGCCTGGAGAATTACGTGTAAGGTGCACATGTGCTTGGCAATACCAACCCCTTAGCATGGCCGGTCCAAACTGGGTTCACTCCAATTTGGCGTGGATGGCTTTGTGCACCAGTGCAGTATCTGGGGGCAACACAATCTACACCCTAGTCCCTGACAAGTACGACCACAGCCCAAGCAGCTGGGTATGGCTTCAAGCCCAGTGGGCATAGCAAGGAAAGCAGTTCCTGCAGCACTGGGTGCAATGGTGGTGGGTGAGCCAACTGCAGCTGCAGCACCAGCGCCCCACATGCGAACCCACGTGATGCAAACCTTGTGTCAGGTTGATGCACACTGTGGCATATGCTGGTCTAGTAGCGCTCCGTGTTGCCTGCCCGATCCCCACCCCCCAGCCGTGTGCAGATGTGCACTGCCAGTGCCAGTCCTTGCCACACATTGTATGCCTCTGTGCTCGTGGGTGTGCTCGCCGTGCATATGAGGTGCACTGTGGTGTGACCATGCATATGAGGTGGGCTGTGCACGCCGAGTGGTCCCTGCGTATCAAATGCACTGATCCCCGCTGGTCAGCGTGCAGCCTGTGTGCAGCGCCAGCTCAAACAGTGTCAAACAGGGGAGGGTGGTGGGTGTGTTGGGCTGTGCTCTGCGGACCACGCATGCATGGCAGAGGCGCCTATGCAAATTCGTGCAATGGTGGCCGTTACTGTTGCTCCCTAATGCATGCATATACCCTGTATTGCAGCCGCCAGAATGGAATGCAGACCCCTGCTGGCGTGGCAGGCAACTGCAGTGAGACGCAACGAGTGTGTTGTGGTGAGTCAATACGTTACAGCATATGTGGAACGTCTGGTACCGTGTCTGTACTGACAAACTGTCTGCATCCTTTCACCAACAACAACCGTAACACCCTTCACCACCCGCCACCCATCACAACACCACCCATGCCACCATCGCCCAGCCTAGAACTTGAGCAGGTGAGGCCTGTCCCCGTCCTTGAGGGTGAACCTGGCACCCAGGTAGGCCTTGAGCTCAGCTGATAGGGAGCCCAGGATGGCCTTGTCCACGCTCTTCTGCAGCTCTATCCTCTCGGCATCGATGGGCTTCTTGGCAGCCTCAGTCTCGAAGAACTGGTCCTCGCCCTTGCTCTTCTGCTTCTTCTCAGCGGACTTGAACAGCCCGTCCTCCACCTTTGACACATCCACCCCGCTGATATCCACGCTGGTGCTGGTGGCGATCACGTAGGCCTGGTTCACGCGCCTGACTGGGACACCATTCACCTTGAAGGGTCCGGTCACCAGGAGCAACCCGGAGGGCAGCTGCTTGAGGAACACCACCCGCTTGCCCTTGAACCTGCCTGCCAGCAGGATGAGCACTGAGCCGGGGGTGATGCTTGCGCGCAGCTTGGTGGGGTTCCTGACGAACTTGCGAGGCACGGGCTTGGGTGCGTCCTCTGCGGGGTAGAACTTGGGGGCCTTGGTGGCAGCTGCGGCTGGCTTGTCTGCCTTGGCGTGGGTGGGGAACACGCCACCGTTCTTCTTCTTGATGGCCCACAGCCCCCGCCGGTGGTACGACTTGGAGCGACCCTGGGCGGTCACGCCCCGGACCAGTTCCTTGGCCATGGTGTACAGTGGGAGGGACACGCGCGAGGGGCGTGGGGAAAGAGGGCGATGCTGCCTGGCTCGTACAACTTGAAGCAGCCACTTTTGGTGACGGCGCGAAGGAAGGGCTGGATTGGGAATGGTGGAGAAGCGAGGATGGGAGGCGGCTCAGCCCGCCGTTGTGGGTGGCATTCGGCGGCGCCACCTGTGGGGCTTTCCTGTGTATTTGGGAAATGCGCTGGATAATTCCGGGGTTGTAATTCATGGTTAGCCGCGTATACAGTCGGGCACCTTGCATGTGAATGTATTCCCAGTGAAATGCGAGGGTGCCCATTTATCGCAGCCAAATTCGATTTTCAAAAAATCAATCCTCGGCTCGCAAAGATAAGCTTTTCAGCGCTTGAAAGGGGCTCGTTCTCGACAAGCTGTAGTGCCCAAACGCTGGTGAGGAGCTAATAAAGTGTGCTGCGTGTTCTTTCGTTGGAGCCCTTTTGCAACTCCTACGTCCACATCCTTTGCAACAGCTCTGGAAGTGGGCACACCAGGAGCAACCCAATAACTGGCACTCTGCACGGCGACCTGCACTATCAGGTGCGTCAAAGGCGGTGCCTTTCTGCACCTGCAATGCGTGATTACCGTAGAGGTAGCGTGTCGCCACGGTAGGATCGCCGTTGCTTGGTGAGACCCCTCTCACACCCTATCTTTCCCCATGCTTGGGTGGCATCTTGGGCGGTGACAAACTTTGACACACAGTACCTGACCCGTAAGCTGTGCGGGCAACAAGGGCCAACCCACAAACAACCGCTGTATGCACACCTTGATCAGGAGGTCGATACTGCACGCCATAAAAAGCATATGGGTTTTTAGGCCTGTTTCTTCTGTGCTTCTGGTTATATTGCCCGGGTTGTGCCCACATGTTTTGGACCCGCCCCAATGATATCGTATGCCCCACTGATATCGTATGTCCATGGTATGCATATTCTTTGTCTATGGGGAAGAAAGCAGCTGTCTTTCACTGTTTCTTCCTCACTCTAAAGCGCGCCGGATCAGGCAGGGGTCAGGGGACATTAGGCATGCTGTCGAAAGTTTTGGATAGCTTCTCACAGGTTTACGTCACCAGCCAACCCCGTGCACCCGCAGTCGATGACAGCCCGTTGGGACATTGAATGCAGTACCCGCCGCGCCGTGGTAGCTTACTCCTCACTCGCCGTTTGGGGGGGTACACTTGTCACATGCCTTCCACCCACCTAGTACGCCCCCATCCATGCCAGAGCGCATGCAACCCCTGGCATAGCTCCAGGCTGGCGGGCCCTCGACACGCACGAACATATACGTCCAGCACACTCGTCTACCACTGTTGCTTGCCCTGCAAAGCTCCACTCCACCCCAGTGTGTTGTTTCGCAGGCCACCAAGTCACCCCTACCACGCCTCTGCTCGCGTAGCACCGCAGGGGTCCCTACCTACCACCCCTGCGTCCCTACCACCCCTCCGCCCCCTACCACGCGCGTCTTGGTTCGTCGCCACACCCGCCAGCACCATGTTCAGCTGCTTTAGCTGCTTCTCGGACCCCAAACCCGCCCCTGCCAAACCCGCTGCACCCGCCACTGCACCCGCCACTGCACCCGCCACTGCCACCGATGCCACGGTGGCGGTGGACAACCAGGCGGCGGTGAAGGCGGTGGCAGAGGTAGGCAAAGCAACCCCTGCACCCATCATGTCCACGTTTTTGGTGCACACCTCGATTTGTTCCTAGTGAGTTTGCAAGCATCCCACGGAGTGGGGGGACCCAGCCTTCCCACCCACACCAAGCGCTGCCAGTTGCACTGCACCCATCGCCTCCACCAGCCACAGCAAGGACTGCCATTGCAACCACCCTGGCAAGGGGGCCACCGCCCCACAGCTTGTGGCCAGTGCACCATCCTTTGGTATGCCCTAAACCCTATAGGGTCTCCGCCCACGTGATATAGGGTTTTGCCACGGCACATGCTTGACGTTGAGTCTAGCATATCCCACCGATCAGGTCCTCACGAAAAAACCCCTCCCGCAGGCTGCCGCCAAGAAGCCCTCAGGGGAGCAGCTCAAGGTGGCCGCACTCACAGGTGGGGGGTGGGGGTGGGGTGTGTTGGCGTTGGGGGGGTTGGGGGGAAGGGGTGCGGAAGGGCCAATTTAAGCTGTGGTGGTACCGAGTGGTGAGTGGTGGTGTGGGGGTACTCGCCCCCACTATGCCTTGGCCCTGTGGTCGTCCCTCAACCCGCGCCGCCTCCAGGGTTGGAGGTGCGAAGTTCGGGCTACAATGCCACTGTACCAGTGTAACGCCATGTTGCCAAAGCGTGGGCAAGCTCTGCCCCACGCAATCCCCTCCCTCTGCTCCGCAACCACACCCGTTTACCCTGCGCTGCTTACTCCCCCTTCCCCAGGCGTGGCCAGCTTCAAGGTCACTGATGACTCGGTGGATGGGCCCGCAGGCTCGTTCACTGAACCTAAAACCGTGAACGGGGATGCGGAGGCGCCCTCCAACGGGGCGGCGGAGGGCGTGGTGGAAGGGTTGGTGGTGCCGGAGGTGGGGATGCAGGTGGGTGGTGGGGGTGGGTGAGCGCGTGTGGTGGGGCCTGGTGCAAGTGTGGGTGGGTGGGTGGTGGGTGGGCAGGAAGGCGGATGTGTTGGGGTTTTGTGGCTGTGCATGGGTGGAGCAGGTGGGTGGTACAATAGGGGCATGAGGGATGGGGAGATGGCCGGGGGGGTTGGGCCCGGCAATGCGTACAACAATGACATGCGTGGCCGTTGCAAGCCCCCCGCCATGACAACAGCAATTGCATACGAGTAGGAACCAAACAGTATCCCACAGCCTCGGCCGGGCATCGGCCACCACCCATCATCCACTCCTCCATCCCATGCCGCAGGATGCCAAGGTGGATGCACCGGATGCCGATGTCCCCATCCCTCCCCTTGCTCCGCCCCCTCCCCCCGCCCCCACCATCCCCACTACCCCCATCGACGCCACCCCCTCCGCCCCCCCCCGTGTGCCCTCCCTGGGTGCCAAGATCGCCAAGCTGCCCTCCCTCATACTGGCCAACCAGGAATCCATGCCGGAGCTGCAAAGGCAGCTGAGCGCCAGGCCAATCAGGGTGAGCCGGGGCAAAACACAAACCCTCAGTTGCTGACCCTAAACCCTGAACACAGAGCTCTCCAGAAACAGCTCAGCGCCATGCCAATCACGGTGAGCATGGCCAGATCCTAATTAGTTGCACGGCCTTCCAGCAGGACAGCCAGACCAGCACTCAGCCGTGCACAAGGTCATGCCACCCAACTCTGTCCTGGCATTGCATATACCCATTTCTGAATGCTGCAGTCCTTGGTGGCCTGGCTGTCCAGACTGCTACTCGCTCGTGCGGCACCTGCTAAAATACCCTGAACCTCACCCACCAACCCTAAAGCCTCATGGTCACACCCTGCGTGGTGCCGCAGGTCCAGAATGACTCTGACGAGGAGGAGGATGGCGAGTTTGAGTCGCCCACGGCGGCGCTGGCCACAGATGGGCAGGCAACCAAGGTAAGCAAGCCCATGGGTTCGCATGAGTGCTCACTTGGAATAGCAGCCTGTGGCGTGAGACTGCCACTGCGAGCATGTGGGTAGGTTCAGCGGCAATCCTGAACGGCACTGCAAAGCACAGGCATTGAAGGGCACTTACTGGCACGCGCCTAGGCGCGCCTGGGGTTTGCTAGCGTTCTTTCACATTGACCACATCTTCAGCCTGGTCCTTACACCCATGCTCACCCCCACCGTGCCTGCAGGACGCCTCCCCACCCCTCCCCCCCCAGAGCAACGGCGCTGTCCCCACCCACCTGCCCCCCCGCGTGCCCTCCCTGGGTGCCAAGATCGCCAAGCTGCCCTCGCTCATACTTGCCTCCCAGGAGATGCTGCCGGAGCTCCAGAAGCAGCTGAGCGCCAGGCCAATCAGGGTGAGCCGGGGCAAACCCCAAACCCTACGTGCAATGCATGTGGGCCACACGTAACCCTACAGTGCACGTGCCAGGCGGGACGTCCATGTGGGGCACACACAGCGCGTGGTACCCTAAACCATGCAGCGTAACATGCCGCAGCACGTTTCCGGGCGTTGCACCATGCAAGGCCCTTGATGGCAGCAGGTGTGATGCTGCTCTGGATGCGGCCCCGCCAACATGTATCCTGGCGGTTGGCATCAGGATCAGGGTGCCTTCCCATACCTGATGCCGAATGTGTCGTTGTGTGCATTGTGTACAATGGAGTGTGGTGGCCATTGTTTGCATATGTACTGTCGCTGTACCTGTGGTCATTGCCTGGCTGATTTTGTTCTGCTGGGGCTGCCAGGTACAAAGTGAGTCTGAGGAATCGGACGATGAGTATGAGTCACCCAAGGCAGGGGTGGCAGAGGCAGCGGTGGCAACAGACTCAGCTGAGGACCAGTCGTTCACATTTGCCAAGGTAACATCTGCACCCTGACATTTGCAAGGACTGCCCGCCTAGCAGAGCGTGGACATTACACAAAATTGACAATTTACCATCCTTTATGATGTCCAAATTACAACATAAAAGATGGTAAATTTAACCATTGTCAAAGGCGTATGTTGGCGCAGGTGACAACAGCGCTCATATCATGCACGCCCACACACACGTACTCCTCCTTGCCTGGCTAGCCATGGGTTGTTGCAAGGGACCAGGGGTGGGGGGGGATCTGGTGTGCAGCATGAGTGTGACGGCGGGTGTGTGTGATTTGCAGGTGGGCTGAGGTGATGGGCAGCCAGAGAGGGGCCAATGGGGCAGATACGTACATGGGGAGGGGGGAATGGGGGGATTCAGCCATGGAAAGGGGGAAATGTGGGGATTTAGCTATGGGGAGAGGGGGGGAGTGCTTTTGTTGATTATGCATACGCGCAGTGGCTGACCTGCAGCGGGGAGATGCTGGCAGTAGCATACCGCTTCCGGTACGAGGGGGTGGGTGCCAGGCAGGAGTTGTTGCTTAAAGTCCTGATGTGTCTTTTATATCCATTTGTTATCTTGTGTGTGGCTGCACAGGTGGTGCTCTTCCCCCGTTTGTGACAGTTGTTCCGGCGAGTTGAAAATTTGCAATATTTTCAGATGTATGCGGGGGGCGGGTGAGGGTTTGCCACCTTGAGATAGGCGAGTTAGCAGTAGGTGAATTTACCACCCCAACAGGCTTAGGAAGTTTTGTGAACGTTGTTCTTTCAAGCGTTTTTTAGCTGGGTGAGTGGTTGACAGTTGGTTATAACCCGCTGATGGTGTTTATATTCTTCTTCATGGGTGATGTCCATTTACAGGTTGCATACCCGCCGATTGTATGTGTGCCTTGCAGAGTGAAGGCTGGCAGGGGCATGTTTCTCATGTGCACTTGCGCGTGATCTTCTTGACCAAGGCGCGGTTGTGTGCTTGTACAACACCTTTTTGTCTGGTAGTACTGCACAGGGAAGGCGGACCAGGTTGTATGTGCTGCCAATATTGCATCAGCGGGGTTTCATATGGTCTTTGAAGCTATTCACATGGATGCCAATGCAACCAGCAGTACCATATTCTCTCTGCTTGTTCCTCAAAAGGTTGGGGTATGGACCGATTTGACGTGTTCTGAGCAGCTGCTGTGGTGGCAAGGCTTGTTGATGCTGTGCAACTGTTACAAGGCAGCAACAAGTTGATCAAATGTTTCAGGTTATGTAGGCCAGCTGGCTTGTTGTGGTGGGTAGTGGCGTGAAAACGGCTGTAAGAACTGGGTGTAAACCATGGATTTTTGAGACCCTTACCTAGGGCTTACGGTTTAGGGTTTTGCCTACCTGGTCGATCGATCTTGCTGCAGCAAGCTAACTTAGCTGCTTAGTGGGCGATATCCATATAACCACGCCGGCTCAAATGCTTTGCTTGCGCAACCTCTATAACACAGCACTGCTGTCAGCGGCCTTTGTGACACAACCACAGCCTTTCGTAAACAGGGCGAACAGGGCGCACTGGTGGATTCCCGCAGCCCTCAACTTCCGTGCAGGGTGCAAAAAAGCTTGTTCGGCTTTTCCTTTGAACCTGCAGATTTTCAACCTCGTGTTCCTCCTCCTACTGCGCACGGTGCCCTAGATGACCACGCCAGCTATTCTACGGTTGATGTCAGACCTCAGAGCTATCAAACAGGAGCCCCCAGAAGGAGTGTCCGCGTCTCCCACCTCGGAGGACAATCTGTTTGTGTGGGGTGCGACGATCTTCGGCCCTGATGAAACTCCTTGGGAGGGCGGTATCTTCTCGCTGAGGTCAGTTACCAACCTGTGTTTTACACGTCGTTGTAGGAGGTGATTGGTGGTGCAGTGGTGGTGCGATGCCATGTAGCCATGTGCAGCACAAAGGTGCCACCAGGGCGTTACCCGTGCTTGTTAAATAAGGTGGGCGTATGACCTGTTGTCTTGTCAGCCTTTTCACTTGATACAGAGTATGGCGCAGCTTTGTGCGTGTGTACGAGGTCAAAAATCCAACTGTGGAAAGTGGTGCCAGCCTTCTGGTTTGCCATGGGTGCCAGCCTTCTGGGGCCTTTTGCTAGTATCTCTTGTACAGTGTTGAAACGCTTCACTGTTTGAGGTTGAATTGTGGTTTATGCTCTGTATGTTACGCTACAGTTAGTTTTAGTTGGAATACTCTTGTGACATATCTCTGTGATGGGGGTCTAACCCATGGCCCCATTGCCCTAGTTGCCAGTTGTTGTGTGCTGACGCTAGACTGGCTTGTTCCTTGCATTCATCCTGAATCTTGTGGTTTGTAGGATCACCTTTGGCGAGCAGTACCCAGAAAAGCCTCCTCGTGTGCGGTTCACGAGCGAAATGTTCCACCCCAATGTGTACAACGACGGGACGCTATGTATGGATATCATCCAGGACCAGTGGTCTCCCTGCCACAACGTGTGCACGCTGCTGACTTCCATCCAGAGCTTGCTCACTGACCCAAACTGTGCAAGCCCTGCAAACCCGGAGGCGGCGCAGGTGTACCAAAACCACCGGCCCGACTACAACAGGTAGGCTTGCACTGAAAATACCAACAGCAGTTGCAGTTACTGTGCGTTGCTTGTACCCAGAGGCCTCTTGGCAGCACTGGATGGTGCTCAATATGTTGGATATGCATATTGCACGGGAGGCGGTCAATGGCATTTGCTTGACACTTGACTTCACCTATGCAGGCGGGTGCGAAGGCTTTCACAGAAGAGCGTGGAGTGCTGACCTGCTGGAACAACCGCCTTGTTCTCTTTCCCATTGTACAGTATACGCAAGTGATTTGTTTTGTATCAACAGCTAATGCGGTTCAGTGATGGGCAGTGTTTGCAAGGCAATTTTGCAGACAGGGCCCCGCTGCTTCTGGGCAGTGTTTTGCACTGTCACACCGTGCATGGAATAATGGAAGCGGTGTTTTTTCCTCTTGGATCAAGATACTGTTATCATCGTTGTTTGTTTGTTTGTTACTTCTTTCAGTTGCCGTCTCCAGCCTGGAGTCCAGGTGAGAGCAAATTGTTTCGCATAAAGAGAGCGATAACCTTTGTGACTTTCCATGGAAGCAGTATTACTGCCCGCCACAACTTTCTGCTCCAGTGGGCCAAGGACGGTGTGATTTTCGTGTTTCTATAGCTATTGCATTTGTGCTCTGTGGAAACTGCCGTTGGAACGCGTTGTCAACCTGGAGAATTGTTGAAAGTGAGTTGGACGACCCAACAGTATAATTATGCCTCCAAACCAGAAACAGCACAACGCAGTGAGTTCTACCCAGTACCCTATCAATGTACTTCTTTCAAAATGGCAAAAAGGATCAGCAGGATTGTGCTTTTACATAGGTCCTTGTGGACAACTGGCCTTGCCCGTGGGCTGGCGATGGACCCTGGTTCATTCTATGGGCTCGTGTGGGTCAAGTGAGTGTTGTTGCACACACTTTCCCCTATCCTAGCCAGGAAGTGCTGAGGCAAAACCTGAGAACCAACTTGCATTCCATCTTTGGCTGGAAACCCTGGTAGGGTTTGCCAAAGACCCTTATCCATACTCCACTGCCATCAGCTCATGTGACCAGGTTACCCAATGAACAGTCGGACAAGTCTATCCTTCCAAGCAACTGTGAGCAGTCTTCGGGGAATATACACAGGTGCGCACGATGCAAGCGCTGTGTAGAGTTGATGCGCTTTCTTTCTATTCCCGGGAAGGCTGCTGCGTGTGGCATAAACCTTGCTATCCATCGGTGGCACGGAACCTTCGAGTTGTCGCAGCTACTGCCGAAACTACATCCCTGCAACATCTGTCGCTTGACGTTCTCTTGAAAACTTGCCCACAATGGCGTCAGCTCAACTCCTCTCCAGCAGCGTGGTTGCCCCTCGGTCTTCCATCAACGTGTCAGGTATTGCCCTGCTACCTTCAGCAAGATGGCGTTACGAAACTACCCATCATGATTCGCACCCAACCCCGCCCACCTGGTACTCTGTCCGTGACAGTGTGAACACCACGCTCCTGCAGGTGCTAGGCGGTCCAGTGCCTCCCTCCGTGCCAGTGCGAGGCGCCCCGGTGTCGCCCGTGTGAGCGTTGTCACCAGGGCCGTGCAGCAAAAAGACCCAACCATGGCACTCAACGCAGCGCAGCAGCGCTGGGAAACTTCGGTGCGCTGCCCAAAATGCTGAACCTACCCTGGGGTTCATTTGAATCCTGATACTTCTGTTGTATCTGTTGCCAGGGCACAGGAAGCGGTTGTTGGTTTGTTTGGAATGGGCCGCATCTTTGTCAATAGAGTCAATCTTTCCTGTGCTAGGACATGCCTGGTTGGTGAACCCCTTTGCTGCCGCGGGATTCTAGCCCTCTGCATCTGGTTTTTAACAAGCTCTTGCTGTTCCTTGCAGATCAGGTCTGGGAAGATAAAGAGCGTGCCTGCCAAGGATGCTGCACAGATGGTGGAGGTCAGTCAGACGGCCACCCGCATGGATGCACTGTTGTTAGCATCCCACTGTACGCCTGTGAGCAAGGTGCATCCGTTGCTCCCTCCGTGTAATATGTTTACGCTTTGTGGTTGTGCAGGATGGCTGGACCCTGCTGGACGTGCGGCCACCAAACGAGATTGCAAAGGTGAGGGCAGGAGCCTGGTTGCAAGAACGCTGCTGCACCCCCTTGCTCACACTGCCAGGCGCTTGTTCATTTCCTGTAACTGCACCACATTGGGTCGTGTTTGGAACTTTGATATGGCCCGATCCTGTTGCCAGCTGCAGTGGCATAACAGCCCTTGCGGGAAACAGGGGGAAAAAGTGGTATTCTCCGCACGACACACCCCTTGACCTCCCCTCCCCTGCTGCCCCAGGTCGGTATCACATCCGCTGTGACTGTCCCCCTGTTTGTGGTCGATGATGACCCCTCCCCTGCCACGCTGCTCAAGCAGGCCACCGCCTTTGGCATGGGCGGGTGGTGGCTGGGGGGGGCGCACATGAAGCCCAACCAGGAGTTCCTGGGCCAGGTGCAGGCCAAGATCCCTAAGGACGCCAAGGTGGTGGTGGGGTGCCAGAAGGGTTTGAGGTGCGCGGCGGTGGTGGTGGGGGAGATTGCCTGCTAGGTGGGAGTTGATGGCGAGCAGGCACTTGGCGGTGGCTATTGGTAGATGGGAGTGTTGGTGGCAGGTGCCACCTGCACGTGATGGCTGCTTCATGAATGGTGGTACACACGGTGTGCTTGGGTTTGACAGTGGATTGTTTTTATGCCAATTGCAAATTCATGTATCTATAAATCATTTTTTTTATAATTTTTATAATATACTACCGTAGTACATTGCCGGCTACTCAAGCTCTTGGGGATAGATGCTGGATTCCAGCAAAGCAGGTTTCACAAATTGCAGCACCATGCCCGCAATTCCAGCCAAAACCCCAGCACTAAAATGCCACCCATCCACCGCACAGGTCCCTGGCGGCCTGCGAAGGCCTGTCCCGCGCCGGATACGAGTCCATCGCCTGGGTCAACGGGGGCTTTGACACCGCCAAGGGGGGCGAGTTCAAGACCGACAACGGGAAGGACATACGATTTGCCGGCATTGGCGGCCTGTCGGAGCTGCTTGGGTGGACCGAGGTGCAGCAAACCGAGGCCGCAGGCTTTGCCGGAGGGTTCCAGAACATCATCAAAGTGGTGCGTGTAGGGTTTGATCAGGGTTTGGGGACACCTTGGGCGTGGTGCGCACAGGGTTTGCCAAGGGGTCATAGGACATCATCAAGGCATCGGAGGAGGGTTTGGGGTTGGTGCATGCTGCTGGGACGGTGGTGTAGAGAGGTGGGCAGGATGGGTGTGCGTAATGATGCACCGCCACCCGTTTCATTGCAGATCAAAATTCAATCTCAGGAATTGTCATACATGTCTCTCTGCTCGTGGCAGATGACATGCATGGCAATGTCCATACTAGGAGCTTGAGCGGCGTTGCATACTCATACCAGGGATCGGGGACATTGCTCCAATTGTTGTGGTAGACACGCATGCATCACAATGACAAAGTATATCGTGCCGCATATGTTATGCCTGTGTGGTTGAGGTATTGTTCGCAATATACAGAAAAGCATGCTGCAGTGATCATAAGCGTACGGTATTCTGATTGCCAAACGGTAGTGCCAGAAGTCAAGTGCAGCTTGTGCAAGGCTGCCTGCTGGTCTCATAGGCTGCTGCATACTCATGAGGCTGCATTGCTGCATGTAAAGCCGCCGCATACTTACCCTTGCTGGCGCCCCTCCCCTCCTGCAGCTGATTGTGGTGGTCATCCTGGACGGAGCTCTGTTTGCATACGAGATGTTCCAGTCGATGTCAAACGCACCCCCAAAGTAGAGCCGGGCAGGGCAGGGCCTGGCGCGGCAGCGAGGGTGGAGCCTGGCCCGACCAAGGTCTGGCCTGAAGGTGTGCCCCAGGAGGGTAGGGCCTGGCGCGGCAGCGTCGGCATCTGTTTATGCTGTTTAGCGCTAGGGCATGGGAGCGGCACAGCCTTCCAGGCAGCCCGTCTCAAGGCGCTGCAGGCAAGGGGAGCTTGGGGGACTAGGTGCGCAGCAGGGGGTGGGGGGCATGGGCGGCGCGTGGGCCTACCACTGCTTCTTGCCAAGGCACAGGAGGGCTTGGTTAGCACCACGGTCTGAGGGCTGGAGGCGCAAGACGATGAATGCACCAGGGCCGCGGGCGCAGTGCGGGTGATATTACTGGGGCAAAGTGCATTGCGGGTGGATTGCCCTGGGCCAAGAGCTGTACCAATTTGTTCCAGGGCAGGCAGAGTGTGTGTTTGTATGGTGAATTTAAGCCACGTTGGGTGGGAGCAACTGGGCCGTGTGGGGATCATGTGGTCCATAGAGTGGAACAGATGCAGGGTAATGGTGGATGGCTGACTTGACACCATTGGCAGCTTGCCTGCCAAATTTTTATGCGAAGAGTATTTTTACTGTGATTTGTTGATGGTGGTTGCGTTCTGTAGCCGCACAACAGCCTGTACGCGGCGTGGCTAGTTTTGGATGCCATTGGGCCAGGAAAGTGCCGATGCCTTGCTCCATTGTACGCAAATGCCCTGTTTAATTTAGTGTTTTACCTTCATCAAAAGTTGAAGATGCAAGCCTTACTATTCACCCAACTTCACGATCATTGGCATGTTGTTGTCTTACGAGCCGCTGCAGTGGCTGACCTGTTAACAATGCCACATGTACCAGCTGGCAATGCATGGCCATTTTGTGAAGGTGATTACCTGGCAGTGCGTATGCCAGCACTTGATTTGACCTTGCTGGATCCCAGTCTGAAACTCTCAACATTCTTAGATTGTAACACCATACATATATGCCACTGAGTGGCATGGGCCATGCAGACCTGGGCCATCCCACTCACCGCTGATGGTGTCAATGACACAGAGTTACAATCTTCTATCGCAATCTTACAAACCTGCTAATAGCATAGTATGCTGGCAGCTCTGCTTCATCCCGCATTAGCAGCTGCTGGAAAGTGACATACAATACTTGGAGGGAGAGATGCCCGACGACGCTGGCAGCAAGTGACTGCCCCTGAAATTCCAGAAGTCCCTGGACACTCCGGTAGTACCTAAAGATTCTGATCAATGTCTTGATATCTATCTATCATGCTTTAGTTGCCTACAGATTTGCCAAATGGCTGTAAGTGAAGAAAATAACTAGCCATCAAACTCTGTAAACTGGACAAACTAGGGGGAAATAGTGGAGTAGTGCGTCCTACTGAAGCATTTTTTGCGGTTGCTAG
This sequence comes from Heterotrichella gracilis, assembly GCA_032358255.1. Classification (NCBI taxonomy): domain Eukaryota; class Xanthophyceae; order Tribonematales; family Xanthonemataceae; genus Heterotrichella; species Heterotrichella gracilis. The sequence continues at coordinate 111,398 of JAULBX010001336.1, forward strand.
CAAGCTTACTTGAGGGCCAACTAAGAAGTTGACCCTTACTATCATCTCCATCACCATAATCGATGTGGAGAATGTCAAGGAAAATGGCAGCCGATATGCGCAAACCGCAGGCTAACAAGGTAGTATGCTAAAAAAGCAATTCTACTGGCTACACATGGTGTGAAGAACTTGAGCGAAAGGAAGCAAATGCAGGCTTGAAACGTTGTTGACCAACAGTTTTCATTGAATGGCAGTACACAGGTGTGTCACAGGGTACACATGGGCAGTGGGCATGCCCTGTAGGCAAGCCCATATCGGCGCCAACCCCCTAAATTTACTTGTATCAGTAACCAGCACACAGAGAGCTGTTGATGACATGTCTGGGACTGACTGGCATAAAATATGGCATGTAACCTAGGCTCTTGGCAATGGGCCACGCCAGGCGAGGTTCCACCTCTGAACATCTATTGCAATATAGTCTGAGCAGTTGAGCGCGAAAACAACAAATGCCTAGGTCTGATCAAGTACGAAAACATTGCCATAGTTATGCTGCATTTTGTAGACAGGAGGCTCGCACTACATTAAACACTGTGCCCACCTCCAACCACCCTCCAAGCAGGAGAGGTGGCCTGCCTATGCAGGCTTTGGCGCCCTTGCCAGCTGCGCCACCAGCAGCACCATGGCCAGCGAGGCGCCCCTGCGCCACAGCTTGGCCTCATCGTGCGACTGCCGCAGCGCCAGGCGGATGTCGTCAATCTCCTTGCGCAGCGTCACGCCGACGCCATCGGGCGCCGCTGTGGCCTCAGCAGCGCTCGGCAGCATGACCGCGGCGGGCAGGCTGGGCAGCACTGGTGCCACTGCAGCTGGCTGGGGGTGTAGGAGCGCCTTCTTGGCACTGCGAGGCTTCTCCAGCCCTGTCGCGCGGTGCACCCAGCCCAGTCCAGCCCCGATGACCGCAACCCCCAGCACCGTTGTCACTCCCCACAGCCACCAGCCCAGGCCAAACCCCGCGTCGGTCATCAGCTCCTGGAGCAGGAGTAGCGTGGGGTCGTCCAGCACGTCCAAACCCTGTACAAAAAGGGACCATGGTCAGCCACAACCCAAAGGGTTTAAGTAAATAAAAAAACGTGCATGGCGCATGGCCAGTAACTATCCGAGGGGCAAATTTCATAGCTGTGAAGGGCGCACAACGGATCGAGTGCACATAGCCACAGTGAACCGTATTACACAGGGGGCACTGTGCCACCCAAGTCACTTGTGTTGGCAAGCCAAGACGGTACTGACATTGGAAATGCAAAGATGCAGGAACCCTAAACTTTAAACCCTTACCTTTGGGGGCTCGTCCCGGGTGGCATGGAGAGGGGCGGGGTTTGCTGGGGGGGGTGGGTTTCCAGAGTCGTTGCTGGGGGGCAGAGGTTGCTTTTGGGAGGGTTGGTTGAAGCGCTGTGAGGGTGGTGCTGCCACTGCCACTGCCTTGGTTGACTGGGAAGAGCGGTGGCCAGCCTGAGACTGTGGGCTGTTGCCAGCGGGTGGGAAGGGGGGGTTGTAGGACACTGAGCAGCGAGCACACCTCCCCTGCATAGGTGACCTGGCAGGCTGCCTTGCTGGGTGCACCTGCGAGGGGGACAATGCAAGGAGTTAGTAAGCATGAGCTGAAATATACTACCAGTGCAGGAAGTTGAATGAGAAGCTGGAATATGGTAGACGGAGGATCTCAATCAATCATCCTTTATTACTCATCTAGGTGAGCGATGCCATCTGAAGACGAGTATGATTGCACAGCAGCTCTGTTCTGTTACTAGCCTGTGCAGCTTACCTTGGGTGTATCAAGGCCAGCAAGGGTCGGCTGGTGCGCCAGGGACATTGTTGAGTGCTTCATCGCCGCTGAGCGATGCAGAGGTGGGCTGACTGATGGGAGCCGATGCACCCCCACGCTTTGGTTAGCCACCGATTGCTGGATGTTTCGGAAGCTGACGTTCTTCCGACACCGGCTGAGTTCCCAAGGGTGAGACGGACGGTAGGGAGAAGGTGATAATGCACCAGCGTGCGCTGCAATGCTGCCCACCAGACCACACCAAAGGTGCTGACTTTGGGCAAGCGCGCACTGAAGTCAAGTCACCAGGCCACAAACGAGCTAGGAAGGGATTCACTTGCGCTACTGGCTGCTTTGCGTCGAAAGAGGCGAATAAAAGGGAGGTGACGGCCGTGGTTGATATCCAATATTTTTGGCCCCAATGGCGCTGTTGCAAGTGGACGTCGGTCGTGGGTGGCAGCAGATTGCAACAGGTAACGGCTCAGATGGCACTAGGGATGAAAGGTCGAAACGGTTTGCTGCAACGACGACACCAGGGATAGTATATATCTGCAGCGCAGGCGTCTGCTGCTCAAGGCTGCAGCGCAAGTCTACCACGTTTTGGGCCTCGACAGGCACGAGGTGCGCTGGTTGGCACACTTTCCTGACCCCGAGGGTGGTAGGCTCAAACCTCTACAACACGTTTTTGGACTGCTACAACGCAATTGAGGTCAGAGCCCGTCACGACCTGGATATCCACGGTGCACGACAGTTTACGTACGGTCCTTCAACAGTAGGGCGAAGCTGTAGCTGTGGCGAAATGGCACTCTGCACCCCGCTCCAAGACTCCCTACCCTCTGCCACCTGGTGGCATGCAAGACCAAGTGCCCACATGCCGTTACTTTTAATCCGGAGTATCAACCCCAGAAAGTACTTGTACCGCTACCCACGCTTCACCTGCGCTATTGGGGTTGACGCTATGCGCTTACATGCTACCTGCTATCCACCTTAAAAAGTTGCGGGGTAGCATCGCGACATGACCTTGGTGACTCAAGATGGCGCGAAGGGGCCAAAACACAACCACGCCCTTGACCACGCCTGCACTTTCGGCTTTGCGTGGCACTTTCCGTGCACTTTTTCCACGGAAAGGGCACCAGCGAACCTTCTATTTGTCATTTTCAGCCGTTTTGGCTCGCCACGGTGGCACAGCCTGGCAGGCCCCTCACCTCAGGTGTAGTGAGTCTTGACCAAGAGTCCTGAGTTGGCGTGCCCATGATTAAATGTCTGAGTTTACTCACCACACTCAAGGAAAGTGCCCAGCAAGCTGGCATTCACCTCCAACACCTTGGTAACAATGCCCAGAAAAGGGCCCCCCATAAATATACTGCCGCAGTTGTTGGTGACACCCACAATTGGGACGACTCCGCTTTGTAACCAAAGATGTTACCCACTCCTTGTTCCACAAGCTGCTGCCCCGCCTGTCTGTGTTTATCAACATTGCTGGCTGGTGATGTGCCGCTGTGTTTGGAACCTTTTTCTTTCTTTTGGGTGGAGTGCAGTGTGGACACAACATAAGTGTGGCAGTGGCATAATGTTCAAGCATATTGATGCGCAAAATAGTTACAGCCTTCAGTCACGTGCACCAGGCAGTGCGGTGCACAGCAAATAATTGTATCGCCGTTCTGGATGTCTGATGTGTGACACCCCGCCACTGTTGGGACCAGTGGTCGCGCCACACCTGCGCAATACCAGTGTACTGAGCGGGGAGGGTCACAGCATAGCAAAACACCGCAGTGCACAGCAGTACACAGCATACCACCCATTATCCTGACCCCCACTCGCCGGCGCCCCCACCCCACCCCACCCACCCACCCTCTCCCTCCCACCTCAGCCCAGTTGGCGATTGCAAGCCCCCGTGCATAGCGCATCACCCAACAGCAGTACAGCAGTACTCCTCAGTACTACTCCCCCCCACACCTGCGGGGCCCAAGTGCACCCTAAGCCCTTAAAAGGTTTCAGCCTCAGCCCAGCTTGGCCGCTGCAAATTGGCGCGCCACCTGGACCGCCTCGGGCACCTTGTCCACATTTGGCCCCTGGCCCTGCGCGGTGGCCGGCTTGCCCCCCCCCTTGCCACCCAGCACCTCCAGGGCGGCCTTCACCCAGTCACCCGCGTTCAGGGTCTTGGTCAGCTCCTGCAAGTGGGGGGTGTGGGAGGGTGAAAGTGCAGGGGAGGGTGTGATATATGTGTTGTGAGCGGGGATGGGATCAGAGTGCTGCCTGGTGCACCTATGGGTCCTGTCTCTGGCCGGCGCACATGCACGCACCTGGGAAGCCTTTTGGGTGATGAATGCAACAACCAACTTGAAAGGGATTTTACAACAACAACAACAATAAGGAAGAAGTGACTCACATCCATTTTCATTGTTGTTGTGAAATGCAGTAAATGAAAACGAGTGATAAAATGGCTTGCTTTTACATCATTGCAATTCTGCGTGCTCGCACCTGCGGCACGCCCGCGTAGGCCAGCACCCGCCCCTTGTCCGCGTCGCTCCCAAACAGCATGAGCGGCAGGCCGGGCTGCTTCTTCTGCACCTGGGCCCACGCCTCCAGGCAAGCCTTGGGGTCAACGCCCACGTCGATGGTGGCCACGGCAAACTTGGCGCCCGACTTGGCGGCGGCGACAGCGGCGGACACCGCCTGGACACAGGGGGCACACATCATATAAATATACATATTATAACACATTGCTGACCATTACCCTCTTGATGCATTGCAGCGCCATGATGTATACCCACACAGTAGGTACTGTAGATAATCAAGTTGCTGGTGCACAATAATGATGCGCAATGGTGGTGGCACATTGGGATGGGATCGCAGCACCTTGCACCACCGCACACCCCACCTGCTCCACACCCCGCGCGATGTTGGCTGCCCCTGCCTTCTTGACCTCCTCAAGCACCTTGCGCTGCAGCAGCGCCACCTCGCCGCGCAGCGCCGCCTTCACCGCAGCGGGGATGATGGCGGCGTCCAGAAGCTGCATGAAGGGGGATTAAGATTCAGGTTGGGGTTTATGTTGGGGTAAGGGTTAGGGTACACAGCGGCAAAGATGGGGGCGCATCTCAGGAGCTGCAAGTGGGTTAGGTTGGGTTGCGTTTTAGCGCTTGGTGCCCTGGGTTATTGCAGTCTGAGGGAACAGTGCCCAGCACCCATCACGCATACATCACGAGGAACCTTTCTTACAGAGGACTTTACATTCGTATTTACATTATAAACCCCTGATATATTGGGCTGGCACGTGGCAACCGCTTGGTGAAGGAAGGGATGCATGCCAATGTGGTATGAGACGCATCCCACTTGCCAGGCCCGTAGCTGTACCGGCACCACACAGCCACCCCCACCCACCTACCTGCTTCAGCGCCACGCACTCCTTATCCAACTCCGCCACTGGCAGCGCCCCCGCCGCCGCCACCCGCGCCCCCGCCGCCTCGCCCGCAGCGATCGCCGCCCTCGCCTCCTCCGCCGTCACCGCGATGATGCGCCGGATACCCTTGGCGATACCCTCCTCAGACAGCAGGGCAAAGGCCTGGGCCTCTGAGGTGTTGGCCAGGTGGGTGCCCCCGCAGAACTCGATGGAGTAGGCCATGTTGGAGTCGGAAGAGGGGTCGGAGAGGAGGTCCTCCACTGGCTTGCCGATGGAGACCACCCGCACGGGGTCGGGGTACACCTGGTGGTGGTGGTGGTGATGGTGGTGGTGAGGGAGGAGGGTGGGAGTAATGGCGAGGGGGGGAGCCCTGGTGGGCAGGGGAGTAGCTACAATGGATAATCGACACCACAGCACAAACAAAGGACACCGCACCACACACACACACCCTCTCTATCCCTAGATGTTTGACACCCCGGTACAGATAATCAACACCCCACCACACGCACACACAACCCCTCTACTTGGTGTTCCACAAGTGGTGTCACGCCACATCCTTTTCCAGTGCAGGATCAGCCATTCCAGCCCCACCCCCCACCGCTCACCTCCCCAAACACCGCCCTCAGCCCCTTGATCCCCTTGGCCTGAGACAGCGCCACCTCCTGGGCATACACCACCATCCCGGCCCCGATCGCATCCCGGCAAATGCCCTCGATCTTCCCCAGGGCCTCCGGCTCAACCACCCCATTGTGGCTGAAATCAAACCGCGAGCGCTCCGGCTGCACGATGGACCCCTTCTGGTCGATGTGGTCGCCTAGGGTTTCCCTTAGGGCAAAGTTGAGGACGTGGGTGAAGGTGTGGTTGGGGACCAGGCGCGCGCGGCGGGGATAATCAACCCTGCGGGGGAGGGGAGGGGAGGGTAAGTGGGCAGCCCAGGGCATGGTGTGGTGTGGATGCAGGGTCTGCACCCCACAGGCTTTTACCGGCCCCCACCTAGTGGCTATCATGTACCAGCACATGCAATCTCATGGCCGACCATTCCATTCCATTCCTTTCACTTAGTATATAAATACATATGAAAGTACAGAGTAAGCGGGGAAATCAATGGCTTCATTTCCAAGGCGGAACCAACACCCCTCACAAATCATTGCTGTGACCTCCCCTCACCTTGTGACCACCTCGTCTCCCACCCTCAGCTCCCCCCCTTGCACCTCCCCCACGTGCATCACGTAGCCGGCAGCAACCTGCGTGTCGCCCACCGCCAGGCGGGCACTGGAGGAGGTGACCTCCCCTGTGTCTGCAACCTGCCCCCCTTGCTCCGCGTAGAAGCTGGTGGCCTCGGTGATGAGGCCGATGGGGCCCTCTGCGGCATCCTGCAGGGTGGGGACAAAACCCTAGGTCAAGGCAACCAACTTGACCACCCCCTGGACGTGCGGTTGTGTGTTTTGCATCCCTCTTAACATACCTGAGCGAGCGAACCTTCTGTCAGCGTATAGTATTGTAGAATACATGGTAACATGTTAGAGTAGGCATGTTAACAGGCGATACTCTATGTGCGGTTTCCTCATGTCAATCATCGTACAGGCACAACTCATCAGCTCAACGCAACCACTACCCTCCCACACACCACCCCTTCCAGCACCTACCGCCGTGCTGCTGACAAAGCCATTTGTTGCTAGGATGGCTGCCAGGCGCGTGTGTGTGTCCACAGCCCCGTACTTGGGGCCGTCGTCAGTGAGGGGCACCCCCGAGTTCTGCAGGTGGGCGGTGGCCTCAGCCTCAAACTTGAGTGCGGCACCTCCGCCCTTCTTGGCGCCTGCGGTGGGAGGGTAGGGTTTAGGGTTTATGATGCAGGGTTTAGGGTTCAGGGTTGGGTGCGTTGGAGCCGCCCTTCTAGCCTGTGCTAATAGTATTGAGGGTTGCGGCTGATGCGGCAAGGATGGGGTGGGGTTTAGCGCTCATGTAGCGCGCCAGGTCCCAAGCCCACATCACGGCCAGCAACCCCTCATCTGCTTTTGACACATCCCGTGCCATCCCCCTGCTTCCTTTTCCCTCAGACACACCCCAACCTCCTAAACTGCTGTCGGCACCTTCCTTGTCCCCTCACGCCCCACCCCGACCCGCCCCCTCACCTGCTTTGGACACCTCCCTTGCCTCCGCCATGGCCGCCTGGTACCCCCCCAGGTCCACACTCAGCCCCGCCTCCTCGGCCATGAGCTGAGTGAGGTCCACAGGGAAGCCGTAGGTGTCCCACAGCACAAAGGCCTCGCGCCCATCCAGCTTGGCGCCATTGGGGGTGGCGGCTGCCGCCTTCTTGAAGCGCTCGATACCCTTGACGAGGGTTCGGGAGAAGGAAGCCTCCTCCTCGCGGATGGTGTCGTAGATCTGGGCGGGGGGCAGGGGGGGTTATATGAGGTTGTGGGGTGAGTGAGTATATGGGCGGGCCCACATAGGGCTGGGAAGACATGGTGACTCCCAGAAACCCCGATCCCGCCCATCAGGGCCACAAAAAAACCTCCGGCCAGCCTACGACTGCCCAGGTTCATGGTGTGCATTCACCCATTCACACTTACTTTAACCGGTTCATGACAATAAATCCAGAACCCCTCAATGTCCGATCCCCACTATCGACCCCACCTGGTTGCGCGCCTTGACCAGCTCCGGGAAGAACCCCCCCATGGCGCCCACCACGCTGTCCACCAGGGTGGCGAAGAAACCCTCGGGCCCGCCTAGGGTTTCGCGCCCGTAGCGCACCGCCCTGCGCAGTATGCGGCGCAGCACGTAGTCCCTGCCCTCGTTCCCTGGCCTGGCCCCATCGGCAATGGCGAATGAGAGGGTGCGGATGTGGTCTGCCACCACCCGGTAGGCCATGTCCTTGCCCCCCACATCGTCGCTCCCCACCCGATCGGTGTAGGGGGGGGAACCGCATGCGCCCTGGATGGCGGCGAAGATGGGGGCTGCGCGGGTGGGGGTGGGCGGTGGTGAGCGGTTGGGTTTGTGGAGGTGGTGCCATGGGTGGTGCTATATGCGGGTTTAGGGTGTCCTGCAGTATGGTGGTCCCATTCGTGCAGCCCCTGCCAAGCTTGGAGCGCATTGGCGTGGCGATGCTACATGCACTAGCCTACATCGTCATGACCCTGGTCCATGCATCCTAAACCCTAAAGAGCTCCATGCAGCCTGTGTAATTAGCAAGCTGGTGCGGAACCGATGCAGACAGCGTCTGCCATCGGTGTATTAGTGTGCACCGCAAGTGCGCCCTTGGTGGATGCATTGTCTCATGCCGTTGCACATCCTCAGATGTGATGCTGCACGCACTCCCCACCCCGCTACATACACCCAAGTGCCAAACGCATCCTAAAAGACTATCGGCGTTTACCCCATTACATGCACAAATGGATCCCCCACGCACCAAATATGTCTGTTGCGTAGTTTGACATCTTGTCCTGCAGCACGCTGGTCACGCGCTCCAGACCCATGCCGGTGTCAACGTGCTGCGCTGGCAGGATCTTCAGGCTGCCGTCGCCCTCGCGGTTGAACTGCGGGGTGGGGAGGACGGGGAAGGGGGGTGGGAGGTGAGGTAAAGGAGGGAGGTGGGGAGCGGTGAGAAGGGAGGGAATGGGGGGGAAAAGAGGGGATGGCGGCAAAGGGGCTTGCCAATGCGGGTGGCGCCCGCCTTGCGGTGCAAGTCTGGGTGGGTGGGTGCTGCAGCGGGAGGGGAATAAACAACAACGCGCCAAGGATCGCTGTCCATTTGTTGTCCAAAGCTGTGCTGAAAAGAATCCTCCCCCCCCCACCCCACCCATCGCCCCACCCACCCACCTGGATGAACACGTTGTTCCAGATCTCCAGCACATTTGGGTCATCCAGGTTGACCAGGTGGCCAGCATCCCTCCCGCCGATGCGGTCGTAGTGGATCTCTGTGCACGGCCCGCATGGCCCCTGGTCGCCCATCTCCCAGAAGTTGTCCTTGCAACCAAAGGGGAGCACGCGCGCGGAGGGGAGGTACTGCAGCCTGCGGTGGTTGGGAGGTCCAGAATGAAGGGGCTAGGGAGCCATGTACAGATGTACCTCTCCGGCAAGAGTCCTGTGGTAGTACGAAAGATACAAGTGTATGGGTATTTTATCATGTACAAGGTCTTATATTTATACCCACATGCCATGCTATATACCATTTCCGCAGCAATTAGTCACGCTAGGGTTGAGGTAAGGCTGAGGCAATAGAAAAGGCACCGGGTGTTTCAATGACAGCGACAAAAATACACGTACTTCATACAGGGCACAAATTGTTTAGGGTTTTAGAGTTAAGAGTCTAAATGAGGGAACACACCAGATCTCCTTTGCCTCCTCATCCGGCGCCAGGCCCTGGGTCGCATCCCCACCAAAGTAGGTGGCGTACAGGCGCTCGGGGTTGAGCTTGTACACCTTGGTCAGCAGCTCCCATGCCCACGCGATGGCCTCCTTCTTGAAGTAGTCCCCGAAGGACCAGTTGCCAAGCATCTCAAAGAAGGTGTGGTGGTACACATCCTTGCCCACATCGTCAAGGTCGTTGTGCTTGCCGCCCGCGCGGATGCACTGCAAGGCACCATCGTGTTGGGGCAAATGCTGTAGCGAAACACCCTAAACGCTAGCTGGGGTCTGCGCAGAGCACCATCTGGACTCCAGCTGGTTGGAACAGCGGCTATGCCAGAAATCCAACACCCTGGCGGTGAAAAAAGGCCATGAACACATACGCCTTAGGTCAGGAGGTGACGTGTGCACATAGAAAGCGATTAAACGGGCCTGGCTGGAAAACCCTACCCACTAACCAATACCCCACAGTGCGGCGCCTCACCTTTTGGGAGTTGCACGCCGCCTTGAGCCGCGCAAAGTCTGAGTTGGGGTCCACTGTCCCCAGGAAGATGGGCTTGAACTGGTTCATGCCCGCGTTTGTGAACAGCAGCGTGGGGTCGGCGTGGGGCACCACCGAGGAGGAGGGCACAAAGGTGTGCGCCTTGGTCTCAAAGAACTCCACAAAGGCGGCGCGCACGCGGTTGCCTGTGGGGAAGGCAAGTGGTGTTTGGATGCGTGTGTGTGTTTGTGGTGTGTTGGGGGGTGTATGGTGTGCGTGCATAGGGGTGGGTGCGTGGGTGTTCCGCTGCCATCCACAAGGAGAGAACCTGTGGGTGGTAGACACGGCCATTTTTGTGGTGAGCCACCATCTGCGCAAACGCTGTTTACAACTCAATTGCTGTATGGTGCATCTATGGGTCCCGTACCTGACCAGGGGTTGCCCAACTTGGGCAGGATGGGCGTGAGCGGGTCTGGGCCCTCGCCCCAGGGGTTGGGACCCGCCTCCGACAGCTGGTAGGCAACCTGGGGGTGCTCCAGCGTGGTCCCGAAGAACTCCACTATGCCCGGGTGGGCGTAGACTGTCTTGAGGTAGCGCGCGGTGGCGGGGAACTCAGCCGCGGTGGAGTCGTCAAAAGCCTGGACACAAAGCCATGGGTTCAGCACCGTGGGGGAAGGGTTGCCAATGTTTGCCTTGCAGTGCCAGTTTCTTGGCCTGGGGCACCTTTTCTTTGCGTGGAGAGAGCAAGATGCGAAGCTGGAGAGGGGTGTGGGTGCGGGTGGTGTCCACTCACCGTGAGGTAGATCTTCAGAAAGCTGCATGCCACCGCCACGTCAGCCAGGGTGAGGCTGTCCCCCACCAGGTAGGTGCTGGAGCCCAGCTGGCGCTCCAGTGCCGCCATCAGCACCTTGAAGGTCTTCTGCGCGTTGAAGAAGGCGCCCTTGTCGAGCTTCTTGCTGCCCAGGGTTGGCTGCACCCAGCTATTTGTCACCTCCCCCAGCTCGGAGGACCACTCCACCCAGGCATCTATCTGCGCCTTCTTGACGTCGTCGGGCTTGAGGGAGGTTGGGTAGAGGGTGGAGTCGCCCAGGCTGGCCAGGTACTTGCAGATGGCAGCGCTCTCTGCCAGGCCCCCGTTGGGTGTCTCCAAAACAGGCATCTGCAACGTACAGCAAGAGTAAGCATGCTGTTTCTACGTGCATTCCAGTGTTGAATATTTGAATCCAGGTTGGATACTTGCATATTCCTCACTCCAATTTCACACGCTAAGGCGTGTCTATGTTGTGAAGGTAAGGTATCATGCATTGGGGTGCATGCATATGATGCCAGTCAATACCTTGCCAGAGGGGTTGAGGGCCAGGAACTTTGGAGTCCGGTTGGTGATGCCGCTGGTGAAAGGAGGGCACTCCACCTCCACGCCAGCGAGCTTCGCCACCAGCTCGCATTGCAGGGTTTTGATGCCCAGGCCCCAGAGCTTGATGGATGGCGCCATGGCGGGCGGCGGTTGGAACAAAATTTCGTGCCAGGTACTGCACCCGCGGCAGCGTACGCTGCGAAGGAAAGCGAGGCTGCTTGCGCCGTCCAAAGCCAGCCTAAGTGCGGCCAAGTGTGGCTTCAACCTTTGCCAAAAGAGTTTATCGGGGGGGTTTTCCCCACTGCCTGGCAGTGGACACTGTGCGCACTGTGAAACAGGCTCGCAGGCGTTAAAAGCAGGGCAACACAAGCCCCCCACTATGTAGCACTGCCTTTGTTGTTGAATTGGTTCCCATATGCTGTTGAACTTCGTGCTGGTTTCTTTGTTATGGTCAAGTTGACACCGTACTGGTTTGGGTTCAAGTGCCATAGGCGCAACCAGCGACACTCACAGGCAACAGCCCCTTACTCTATCGGTGCTACCTAAATTTTCACTCAGCAATAGGACCGCTGTAAGCTTCGCAATGGCAGACGAGGACGAGTATGCTGGGTAGGTATATGCATGCATGCGGCTTTGTTTTGCGTCGCTCGCTGTCTGATGCAGCAGGTAGAGCCGTGCAAAGGAAATATGCAGTTAACATGAGCCTACTTTTGCTCCTCAGGTATGCAGAGGAGATGATAGAGGAGCAAGAAGAGGTGAGGGGCGGCAGGACCCACGCATTGCGCCACCAGATGCATGCACGCACATTCTCCCTGCCCGAGAAAGTTTAGGTCGTACCTGTTCGTACTACGCTGGTTTCTTACAGCCTTAGTGCTTTTTAATCGTTTGGTTATTGCCCTGTTGGCGTGTTTGGGTCGGCGATGTCATGCTGATATGCATGCATATGGCTACCATGCATGCACATATGCGTGAACTCCAGGTGTCGCTTTTTTCGCTTTAGCTAACCCGGTTGATGACTTGTCTTGGCATTTCTAGTTTCGGTGCATATTATAGAGCCTGCACTTGGTGACACTTTTCTCCGCGCTGCTGCTGTCAGTCAACCTGGGTGCTGCTGGGGGATCCTGCCTTTGGCGCAGAACACCCCACCCACAATTAATCTAAGCTTGCATTTCAAATGGTTTATGGTTACCTGAAACAAGCATCACATAAATCCTGGATAGTATGCCCCTCATGTGGGCATAACAAAGTCACGACCGTCTCTCACATCCTTAGCTGCACTGGCGTGAACTGTCAGGTGATACATAACTCGGCAGTTATTGGCATGTGGGTGATCCATTGGTGCATGGAGGTTTAGGAGTTCCATAGGGTGTGAGGATAAGGGTAAAGGGTTTGGCGCCTAAACCCTACACCCTTATTTTGCACGCAACAAAAATACCCGGCAACACCAATAGAATCGGCTGTTCACATCACGCACGTCGTCCATTGCCCCATTCCACAAGTTGCCAGTCATTTCACCTCCGTCATCCGTTGCCCCAGTTCATGGAGGAGGGTTTCAAAGGGGAGGGTGGATTAGGGTTTACCATTTGGTGTCTAAACCCTAACCACAGCATCCCTGGCCCCAGTTCATGGAGGAGGACTTCCAAGGGGAGGGAGGGGAGGGCGAGGAGCGGGTGGAGGTGCTGGACCAGCAGCCGCGCCCATCCCAGGGACCACGCATCACCACACGCTACATGACAAAGTATGAGCGGGCCAGGGTGCTGGGCACGCGGGCGCTGCAAATAAGGTACGCATCAATTAGGGTGTAGAGTGCTGGGCGTGCGGGCGCTGCAAGTAAGGTATTCTAAAATGCCACCTGGGCATGGCGTCATGCATGGATTGATCATGGGTGGTGGGCGCATGCGCTGACGGGGACAACAGTCCATCATAGCCACGTTCCATGGCGTCCTTTGGCTGAGGACATACATGATAGTATCGTGTGCTTCATCACAAGGGTGATGGTTGAGGCACATCACACCACCCACAGCCTCTCAGCCGGCCTCGCACCCACCCGTATATTTTCCAACCCACCCACCCCACCCCTCCAACCCCCTGTGCAGCATGAACGCCCCTGTGATGGTTGAGCTGGAGGGCGAGACTGACCCGCTGGAGATTGCCATGAAGGAGCTGCGCGAGAAGAAGATACCGTTCACCATCAGAAGGTACCTGCCAGACGGGTCGTATGAGGACTGGGGGGTGGATGAGCTCATTGTCACGGAGCGGTGACCCTAACCTAGGGTCCGGGAATAGGGGGGGGGAGGTGATGCCATGCTAGGGTTTTGGGGGGAGAGCGCTGCCAACGGGATCTGGGGAACAGAGAAGCTCATGGTATGGAGCGGTGATCCTAGCTAGGGTCAACTGTGAGTGGCTGGCCGCGGCTGAGGGTTTGCGCATCGCTTGTGGGCAATGCACCCAGTTGCCAGGCCAGGGTAGTCACCCACAGCCTTCAAGTGGCTGGGCCCGCAAAACCCTAGCAAGGGGCACTTTAGATTGGCTGGGTCCCTAACGGCAGCTACCTGGGCGTGGGTGTGGGGGGGGGAGTAGGGAGGGTGGGCCACCCCGCTCTGGTGGATGCGTGGTTTTTCATGGGGAGTGGGAGGAGGGGCACCCCGGGGAGAAGTGTGTTTGGATGTAGGGGGGGGGTCATTGGGGTATTTTACGAGAAGCGGTTTTAAACTTCAACGTTTACGATTACAATCAGAGCACCTTGCCAGAAAAGGTGTTGTGGTCGGTGTCGGTGTCCGGGCATGTGCGGATGACAGTCTGTGTACCTGCGGCAAGCTGCCTCAGGTTCTCGCTGACACCCTTGTGACACACAGCTGGTAAGCATCGTATATTGCAGTAACTTTTGTGATCATCCCAGATTGGCAAGCTGCAGCATTTATTCTCCACTTATTCACTGTAGAAATGTACGCGTCCATATGCGTTGAACTCCAGTCAATATGGGTCCCGGACCGCCTTCAATTTGATGTGCACAGTGTGATTGAATAGCTCGAGAGCTCTGATCAGAGCCTACGCTGCAGATCGCACCGATAAGACTATTAGCTTATAGTATTATAGTGATCGATGTCACAGACGGGATCGACCTCAGGCTGATTCATGAACCTCATTACAACACGACTCGGCGAGTAGTACTATCAATATTACTTGATCCGATCATCGCTAGCAATCACTGATTATATAATATATGCCATTATCGTCAAGGTGGTAGCTCGCTACACCGCGTCCGGTAACATCAACCTTGTGCGCACTGCACGGTCACAATGATTGTGAAATTAAATTTACACAATTGAGCTCGACACAGTACCATGATAATATACAAGCAAACACCATTGATGGCACTGCCCATTAGGCATTATTGAAGAAACTTTTGAGGAGAATCTGATTCGAAAATTTCTCACAGTTAATGCCATTGGGAAAGCAATGAATTGTGTACACGCAATTGCTAAGAGGCACACATCCCAACCTACTGAGTACTGTTGACTATTATTAGAACGGAATAATAATTTAAAACTACTAGCTGGTATAAACCTGTTTACTAACCAGACTGGACCAGGTGTGGTAGCCGGCTCATTGACAACACTCACAAACAAACAAACGAAAGGCGTTTCAAGCCGCCATCGGCTTATTGCCCTGTGTGCCCTCTAGGGGCACACATATGGGACACTCACTCACACACCCGATTTGTCGAAGCAAGAATACATCAGCACAAAAGAATAGAATTTATTAATGAAGCAGCATGACACAATGCTGGCAGGAACAGAGGCAGGCAAGGCAGGAAAAGGTGAGTCCCATTCTAAACACCAAGGCCAAGCGCTACCCGGGTCGTAAAAGGTGCTGTTCACAATAAGCATGCGTGCATGAATTCTAATTAAGGCCTGGTTAAAGTCAGGGTTTGGCTGAGTCAACAGGTCTTGACCGGAAAATCAAATTAAAGGAGAAGGGGAAGAGGTACAATTGTTACAACCTTTAAAGATTGCCGACCTGCAAGATGACTAGCCCCACACTCCCCATGGGCAGCCCTGTCATGATGAAAATTATGCCAGCTCTGGTTGCTGCAGTGGTGCTTCGGACGCTCATCACTGAAGGAGGAAGGGATTGCACACTGGGCTGCCATGTGGGTAGCGAGGGAATTACTCAGCCGGTGGCAGCTCAATACGGCTCGACCCCGGATCAGGATCAGGGGGGGTGCTGCCAAGTGGGTGCACGCCTGGCGCACCGCCACCAACCGCCTGCACAGGCCCTCCTTCTACTCCTGGGCCACTGACAGGCAGCTCCGGGGCGGAGGGCTCTGCATGCGCCTCATTGCCCCCGACTGCCTGCGCTTGCGCCCCGTCCCCAGCTGCGCCGCTGGGATGCACCTGGTCCCCACCGTGAGGCTGCGCATGCGCCCCAATGGCAACGGCTACCTGCTCAGCAGCCGCATCGCCCCCTGGGCCAGTAAAGCCCACATGTAAATGCGTATCGCCGCCAGAGGCTGCCAGTGGTTGTTCATGCAGCTGGTCACTCCCACCCGCCAATGCATGCGCCTCCTCACCAGCCGGTTCAGTTGCATGTGGTTGCGGGGCTGGAGGCTGCGCGTGCGCCCTTTCACCACCCTCGTTACCCGCTGCGCCAGTGGCTTGCTCCTGGTTCCCTTCACCACCATCTGCATGTGCATGCCCTGTATCCTCCACCATGCCAGTGGCATGTTGCTGCAGAGTGGGCGGCTGCCCATACGCTTCACCACCAGCGCCTGACTGTGTAGGCGCTACACTGCCAGCTGGGCCTGTAATGTGCTCCTGCAGGTCAAGGGGCAGACATGGCGGTGTCAGGCATGGCGGGGTGCATTACCCACAAGCCTATCGCACGGATAGGCTTGAGCCTTAACCCACTTTCCAAGATCCTACGCTTGGGACAGCATACACCACAATGGCCAATTCCCACAATCCAATGAATGGGACAGCATGGTCCCTAAACAAACCCTCCACCCTAAGGGGTAATGGATCGGTAGCATGCATGTAACCTCCACCCCTTACCTCGTGCAACGCTGCGGGCAACGACATGCGTGATAAGCTGGTGCTTGGCCCTGGCTGGACCTGGAAGTGGACATGGTGGGTCCCACTGCCGCTGCCGCTGCCACTGAAAGTGCTGGTGTCGGGGCCAGCGCCACTGCCTCTGCCGCTGAAAGTGCTGGTGCCAGCGCCAGCGCCACTGCCATTCCTGCTCAGGCCACCCCCACCGTGACCACTGCCATTGCCACCACCATAGTCACTGCCGGTGGCGGTGGCGCCAGCGCCATTGCCATTGCCGGTGCCAGTCGTGGCCATGCGCGTTGCCCCAAGGAAGGCATTGCCCCAGCGGGAGCGAGCGGTGGGTGCGGGAGTGGGATCAAGTAGGGAGGGCAGGGAGGGGCCCCTGGGCAGCATGCCGCCACTGGCAGTGAGTGTCTGCTGCACCCCTTCCGTGAGCGGCGCCAGGGGGATGAAGGGGGAGCGGGGGGGCTGGGGGCTGGCATCGCCAGGGGTCCCCTCACCGGGCCGGAACTCCTCCCGGTTGTAGATATCTACAGATGCACACAGGGAGGCACACAGTCAGATCTTTGGTTGCCTAATCATGTTCAGCAACAGCAGGTATTAATCATCGCCATTACTCAAAATTGGCAATCAATGTCAGTCATCAAGGTCCATAATGGATAACGGGAACCATGGCCAGTTACCATAGGCAGTATTCTATGGTGCCATCCCCTTTTTCGACATGTCTTTTGCCTGATTCCCATCCCCACCTGCCAGCGCCGTGTGGTGGCTGCGCTGCATGCGGGGCCAGGTGTGCTCATTCACGGACGCGTCTTGGAACATGTTGGCGTTTGATTTTGAGCCACGGGTACTCTGCGGTGAACACACATATTTTAGGGTTTAGGGTCTTAGGGTTTAGGGTTCAACTTTGAGCCCCGTGTACTCAGCGGTGCAAGCAGATGGCTTAGGGTTAGGATACAGGATTTTAAGGATTGGGCTGGTTTAGGGTTTTCGGCAGTGCACACACTTGAAAACGCTCACAGGTACAGGATTTGGGAACAGCACCTTGGCCACTGAACTGGGGTGAGGTATACCCACCGATGCTTGTGACAGCACGGGGTGGTTGTCCAAATTCCTGCACTCGCATCACTCAGCAGGATTGACTACACACCACCACCACCACCACCACCATACACCCATACACCTTGAACGCCATGACCGCCCTGTTTGCCAGCACCGAGCTGCGCAGTGACAGGCTTGCGCTCCCGTGCAGCTTCTGCGCCAGCTCGGGCTGCTTGCGCAGCATGTGGCGGATGTCCTTCATGTGGAGCTGCCACACCTGGGGAGGGAAACATATACTCGATGTGAATCCAACATGCCTGAGGGGGAGCATAAGGAAAGGAAATTGGCAGCACATGAGTACATTATCGGTAATGCAGCTGGTGCAATGTGCCGGTAGTGCTGGCAGCATCTCACGGTTGATCCACCATCCACCCACCCAATGGGGCGTGCAGGGGTGTGTGGCACATATCGCCACGCATGCTGGCACTGGAATGCATGGACTAAACAAACATCCCCCTCCCCACCCAACACCCTCCCTGTCACACTCACCATGCACCACGTGAGGCACCTGAATCCCTGCGGCTGCACCTTCTGCTCCGCCTCCAGGTCCTGCAGGATGGACGTCTCGCCAAGCACCGTGGGGGCGGGGATGGAGGAGGGGGGCACGTCGGTGCACACAGTCAGCACAACACCTGCACAGGCCACATGCATGCATGTTGCGGTTCCATCTGCTGGCACAGGTTTCTTTTACACGTAGAGTTCTGCAATTGCCAATTTCTCCCAGGGGACGGGGGAGGTGGGGCGATCACCATCATGATCACCGCCATTGCCATGTAACCAACCCACTGTGTTTCATCATGTAACCAGCGGCGGATCATCACTCCATTAGTGCCGATTGCCACCGCCATCACCACCCCCAACCCACAACGTATGATAAACAGAGCATGCAAAACATACGCCGCTCCCCCACCTTGCTGTACTCCACACACGCACTGAAGGATGAGAGTGGGGTACTGCACCTCTACTCCCACCCCAAATCATGACCCCTTTTCACATGAGCTCACCCCACAAGTTGTCAAGTGGGTCACTTATCATGTGTGACAGGTGACAACTTGCGACGATGACCTACTGTAAAAGGGGTGACACTTCCAGGTGGGGAGTAGAGGTGCAGTGCCCCCCTCCTATCCTTCAGTGTGTGTTCAACCCCACACACCACAGTAAACATGAGCCCTGCCGTCCCACTCCTCATGAAGCCCCCATCACCCCCCACCCCTCCCAAGTCCCCCACCCCCGGCCCCCGCTACTCACCCTCCTGCAGCACCCACAGGGTGTCGGCCACATCCCCCTCCTGGCAAATGTCGTACCCCGGTGGCAGGCGCATGGGGACCATCTTGGAGGCCATGTAGTACTGCACGCGCTGGTCAAGCGCTGCAAACATAGCCACCTGCGCACACGCACGTAAACATTGGAAGATTATTAATTAGTCAACTTTCAGTTCTCAATGCTGAATTTCCAAACATGGCCACCTGCGCATGCACAATTCGATATTGGGAAAAGTCATTGTTTTAAAATCGAATATAGTTATTCATGTTTAACTCCCAAACAACCCAAAAGTAAAATACACAGTGCGCCCATGAGCACGTTTGTGACTGGTTGTGTGTACGCTGCCCCACCTGGTCAAACACGCCCCTGTTGATTGTCCATGCCAGCTCGTTCCTCAGCGAGTGCGGCAGCTCCATGAAGTGCTGCTGCTCCTCGCCACGCTCCTTGTCCTTCAGCCACACCTGGGGGGAGGGGAGGGGGGGATTATATATGCCCCACAGCAGGACTTCAAACATCGTCATATCAAATTCTTCTGATTATCGCCACACTTTCTGTCCTTCAGCCACCTGGAGGTCGCTCAAGCCATCATTGAGGGTACATAAAGCACCATTCAGGTGCAGGCTGCTGCTGCTGACAGGGATTAGGTTTAGGGTTAAGGGCAGCACCCATGCCCATGTCCCACCCTGCTCCCCCTACACCCACACATACAACGTGCACCCCCCCCCCCCACCACAAAACCTGCACGTTGTATCTTACAGCAACATCTTCTTAGGCAGCGCTGATGGCGCCTCCTTGCTCTTGATCCAGGGGTTTCAACTTGGAAGTGCGCCTCCGTCGCCCCATGCTCCACCCCACCCCAACACCCACCACCAAAAAATACCACCACAACCACACTCCCCAGCCCCCGCCACACTCCCCTACCCCCCCTACCCACCTGCGCATAGTACAGCAGTATCTTCTTGCGCAGCGCCGAAGGCACATCCTTGCTCTTGATCCAGGCTGCGATGACGCTCATCTTGTCGCGGAACATCTGCGCGCTCTTGGCGCTCTTGGAGGAGTGGCGCATGGTCTCGGAGATGGTTGAGATGAGGATGCCGAAGAACATGACACCAAGCAGCTCGATCACCACTGCCACTGCCTGCTCGGAGGGGTTCTGGGGGGTGATGTCGCCGAAGCCGATGGTCATGATCTGGGGGGGCCGCGGGGGAAGGGGAGGTTAGCTTCTTGGCACGGGGAAGGGTTTCACCAACAGCCAAGGGTTTTACTGTGAGCGAGGGTTTCAGCAGCAGCCGAGGATTTCTCTGCCAGTAAGGGTTTCATCGACAGCGAAGGGTTTCACTTGCCCAGTGAGGGTTTCACTGCCAGTAAGAGTTACATAACTCCAAGACAGAAGACCAGGCCAAGCACTGGCCTTCACTGCACCTCACGCCTCAACACTGCCCTCCTGCACCTCATCCCTCTCCCGCTGTAACCGCCTGAGACACCCCCCCCACCCCACCCTCTGCCACCCCTCCCCCCCTCACCTACGCACCCTTCCCACCCCCCACCCCTCACCGTTGTGACAGCCCAGTACACCCCCGCCAGCCACAGCTGTGAGTCTGGTATGGCCTCCACCTGCTCGGAGGTCAGCGGGTCCCCGTCGTTGTACTTGACCATCCAGGGGCCGTACCAGTTGGCCCAGGTGTTTTCGTACGACTGCACAGCCGCCACAAAGTGCCTGCGGCAGGGGTGGGCGACAGGGGTGGGAGATGGAATGAGGGCAAGGGGGGACAGCAGGATTTGTCAGACATGTGCCAATGCGACGATGTGTTGCGTTTCACATAACGGCCATTTGTGGCAACATAATTGGCGGCGGATTTTCAAGCAGCAAATGGCCTCATGAATCCTGAACACGTGCTTCAGGAACCGCTGCCATACAGAGGCATCACCCATATCATGCTGAAGGATGCTGGCCCCATGAAATGAATTCACGACCCCACTTCACCCCAATCCTCCTCACCAGATGCACCCCACCAGGTTGATGGACACGCCCCCACCCAATCCCCACCCTCCTCACCAGATGCACCCCACCAGGTTGATGACCACCCCGGCCGCAAAGGTCATGTACACAAAGTGCAGGTTGGTGTAGGACAGGGGGATCCCCGGGAAGGAGAGCGGGTTTGCAAAAATCTTGATGAGCAGCCGCAGCACGCGCATGATCCTCAGGGCGCGCAGGGCCACCGTCACGTTGAGCAGGGTGCGGTTGGCGCCAAAGGTATAATAGCCAACCAGGCAGATGATCTGCGGGGGGGATGGTCATTATCATTACCATCATCTTCATTACATGCTTGGCTCCAAAGGGATGCATCCACCGATCGTGGCCAAACGCCAGGCACTCCAGTCCAACACAATACCCTGCCAGGCGCCAGCCCCAAAAAGACCTCTGGGAGGGATGAGTCACCGGTGGGAAGAAATAGGTGGGGGGATGGGGTGGCAGTACAATGTGGGCTGCATTGCCAAGGGTCCAATCCTGTTTTCACCGTAAAGGCATGAGGCCCTTGCCCGTAGGTAGCGGTGGTGGATGCGGGTGCATGCAGATGTGTGGGGGTGAGCATGGCGCCAGCTGGAATTTGCGCAAGATGATTTGTGCCCTAGTGTTTCTCACCGGCGCCAATTGCATGTCCTGTACCCTAAACCCTACGCGCTCCTGTGTGAGACATCCCAGCACACAGAGAGCTTGCCGCGTATCCTAAACCCTACGCCTTACCTGGGTGATGAACGCCACCACCGTGGTTGCGTCGATGAAGAACGTGCCATGCAGCATGTAGTAGCGCGAGATGAGGCGCCGGTCGGTGACCAGGCGCTTCCTGAAGTTCCAGGTGGCCACAAAGCCCACGTTGAAGTTGAGGATGAAGTCGGTGGTGTAGATGATGCCTGCGTCAGCGCCGCACTCACGCGCATTTGTAATGGAGGATGACATCGGCGGTGCACCACAATGCATGTACCATGAATGTGCGCAATAAGCCACAATGGCAACAGCGGCTTGAAAGCCTGAACACCACCTAGGCCACATTCCTGTGGTCATGCATTGTGCATGAGCATGCAGAAAATTGCGCAACAGCATCCCAGCCTGCGTTAAACCTGTCACAAAGTCCACTGTGCTGTAAAGAGATAATAAAATCACATGTGAAATTAAATGGTTATATTTTTATATTTTTTAGTTAACGGGTACAACACCCGAACCCCGGCCTGCCCTGTACCTGTCACAAAGTCCACCGATGTGGTGGGTATGTTGTACACAGGCGTCTCAAAGCTGAAGGTGACTGGGACGAAGAATGCTGAATAGGTGAGGTCCAGCAGCAGGATGAGCCGGCCCCATATGTGGTACCAGCGGGTGTCGGGGCGGATGATGGGCACACTGCTGCAGCAGCTGGCGAAGAACCCCCTGCAAGCCACCAAGCGCCGTCAGTTTATGCAGGCATGCGTTTCAGCGCCCCCCTTCCCCCCCTTTCTAGCCCCAGCAGCATGCTGGGTATGCTACCGTAGCCCTATGTCACCTGCCAGTTCAAGAGCCAAGGCTCATCAAACCTCTGTTTCAACCAGTGTGCCATTCGCCGCACTAGCATGCTGCACAATCACACCCAACAGTGGTTCATGGGGAAGAGCAACAAATCACCATCGCGTAAGTGAATTCATGCAGTCACCCACGAGCTCGAAACCCTAACCCCAAACCCTAACCCAAAATGCACCCCCACAAGCGCCAAAGGTGTGACACACAGGCAGGCTGCAATAGGAGGCGACTGGCATGCCCTACCTGGACCCATGGGCATCATCCTCGTTTGACATAACTGAAGCAGTCTCGTGCTGCGCCAGCGCTGCTTTTGCCGCGGGCGCCAAGTAGCTGTCCTCGCTGTATACCGAGAGGCCCTCTGCGCGCTCGCTGAGGTCGAGCTTCGACCACATGTCGTGGTCCACAGAGCACACGCGCGTGATGAGCCTTCGGACAGGGTCGTTGTCTGCGCCAGGGAGGGAGGGTGAGGGCAGTGGGGGTAGTCTACAGCACACAGGCCAAGGGCCTTGTGAGTTTGGGGACAAGACCGATCTCTAGTACTACAGACACCACAGGCCAGATGGAGGCCAATTTCCTCTGTTCTGGTCGTGTGCTGGCCTACCACAAGCTCAGCTTGCAGTGCAAGCAGGGGTTGTGTGTATTACCACTTTGGTATATGCATGCATGTGGCATCACCTTCCCAGAACGCCTGCTGTTCAGAATCCAGGTCCACACTGTAACAATCGTCCGTGGTTGCCATAGACTGCTTGGCCAGCAGGTTGCGCAGAGAGCGCCCCATGAGCTGGCGAGCCCGAGCTGCTGCGCTGTTGGATCTGTGTTGTTGCTGGTGTGGATAGGGGTCCTGGTAGGGGTCGGCTGGGGTGTCAGCTTGGGCCGCGAACGGTGTATGCAATTCCACCGTCACGTCCTGTGGTGGAGGACCGTGACCAGACATCGTTCTGTCGTGTCGTCAACCCACCGAAACCCTAAGTTACGCAGCGTCTTGTGCTTTGCATGCCTCTAGTCGCTGACAAGGCAAGGACAGGAAAAGCTGCATTCTGTTGCTCGTGCTGGGTGCCTATGACCGTAAGCGTCGTAGCGCGGAAGAGCAAACTTCACGCATCTACATTGTTACACACAGCATGCCACGCCCAGATGCCAACTGAGAACCTGGAAGCTGTAGACGAAGCCGAGGCTTTGCAGCAGAAAGGGAAACGTTGGTTACCACGGTTCAATCGTTGTAACACCGATTTTAACCTTGAAAAGCTTGCCATAACCCATACCCGGACTCGTATGTTGCCGTATATATGCATGAGCCACGTCACGTTGTAAAGGCAGGCACAGTGGCCCACTGAGTGGGCAGTAATTGCGCTTAAATAATCAGGCACCGCCAAAGTGCTGAGCTTAATAGGTGCTGCGCATAACGCTTTGCTGAATGTGTGCACGGACGTTTTCCACGACTCCCTCCTGACTCCCAACCTGACTGCCATTGGCGTTCTGTGGGCAGCCCATGCATGCAAGCTTTGGCTACCAGGGGATAGCATGGCTTTGAGGTCTTTAGACAGGTTGAAAAGCAACCTCTTGTCGAGTACTGGGTGCTTGTTGCTCACTCGGCAAGCCTGTGCAACACCGGTTGGCAGCACCAGCGGTGTGAGTACTACTGGAGCCGAGACCAATGCCATCAGCAGCTGGCAATCACAAACAGGTACAACCCATGCACGAGCAATTGGACCACTTGTTGAAAGAATTACATACACGTCATGTGCCTTAAGTGCTTGTTCGATGGGCTGGTGAATTGGAGCACGGCCTAATGCAGGTCCTAGCCTCCATATGCATGCATGCGCCTAGCTGCAACCCAACTAACTGGCATACCATCCTGGGCGGTCTGCGCGTGCCACGATTGAAGTATGACACGTTGCAGGTTTTCCAGGATTCAGTGGGCATGCTGCTAGCTATGACTCCATCACACAGCGATCAGTGGCATGTCAACACAGCAGCCTACTCCCGCATGGCACGGGCCAGGGCATGCGCACGGAACACACGCCAGCTATGACCTCTTTCAGCATGTTCTTCCCTCAAATCACGCATGGATTTGCTGGTCAGCAATTATCTTTGTTTCCCAGCCGCCAGGTCCCCTCGGTGTTGGTCACGGGGGACCCCTGGGCAGTGGAGGAGTTGAGAGCAGACAGTGTCATGCGGAAACGCCGAAAGAAGATGAACAAGCACAAGCACAGGAAGCGCATAAAGAAGATGCGCCAGCAGAAGCGCAAGTAGGCAGTGTGCACCTGATGGAGCTAGTTCATGTTCAATTGGGCAGTGCCAGTTGCAGTGAAGAGGCAGTGCAAACAGTCTGGGCAAGCTTTGCGCTGCCCAGTCCAAGTGACGCCACCCTCTGTTGTGAGAGCAAAGCCGTTAGTGACAGCATTGAGGTAGCGGGTAGGGCAGGAGGCATTATGCAGCGGTAGGAATGGTGGACAAGGAGGGTTGGCCCGGGGGGTGAGATAAAACTTGTGCGGGTCTGATAGACTGCAGTAACGTATATTTTAAGTCGAGATTGCCGTTCCCACTAATAGCATTGACAGCTTTTCTGCGTTAGGTGTAGTACGGACTTTGGCACCCGTTTGTTTTGAACAGGCACTTGAATGGTGGCAGCCCATCGCTGTGGGGTCCAAGTACGGCAGTGACTAGCCTGTCAATTGATTCCCAACCATCCATTTAGTGAAGTCAAAGTGGGCATTTAATGCATTCATATCCATAGTCACTTCCTCTCCGGAGCATACACGAGGCTGAATGTGGGTGTAACACACCTATGGTGGCATTGATCATGGCTGCACGTGGGATGCGGTAACAGAGACACTTTCTTGGAAGGCTTGTGTTCCAGAGTTGTTATCATGTGTCTGTAGCAAACTGACGCCTGGCATTCGATGTGCAACATGAGTTGGAACTGCAGTTGAAAGAAATGTTTTGCAGTTGCATTTGCATGAAGTTTCTTTGTTGTGATTATCCCCCTTGCTAGGGCCTACAAAAGGCATCGCGGACCGTCCAAACTTGCTTCAAAGGTCTGTGAAAGGCTAAGTGAGCTAATGCATACGATAGAAATAGTGGGCTGCTTCTGTACTCGCCTGTCTCTACTCGATTAGGGTGCCTGCCTCGCCCAGGCCAGCCATCCCATTTTGGAAAATTAGTAATATGATCTTGGTTGAGCTTGCTGGAACACCGACAGCGGCTGTGCTTAGTCTGATATTCTGCCTCTCATAGATACAAGTGTGAGTACAGCTCCATCGCTTGCGAACGGACCCAGCAAGCCTGGGTATGGCTGCGAACACCATGCCATATGCATGCATGCCAATCCTCCCGGGAGCCCCTCTGGCGCCCCGCCTCGCAAGACACGCACAGCGCAGTGGAGCACACCACTCGGTAAGACCACCTCCTCTCCATTCTGACACCATCGCTACAGGGGACGTCCTTGTGTGTCTTGGGACAGTCACAACCCATGTTGTAGCATCTGGGCGACTTGCACCATATCGAGTACTGTTTCACGCCACTGCGGTCCCTGCAGGCGTCACGACGCTGTGTGCGCGTCAACGCAAACCCCTTGCCCACCAACCGCTCAGAGGGCTCCAACAGCGCGCCCCATGGGGGCTTCAGCCTGGGTGATCTGCATCCCGAGGTGCTGGAGATGTTCAACGAGGCCCAGAAGAACATCATGGGACTGAACAACAGCAGGCTCAAGGCCCTAGACGAGCTGAAGCTGTCCAAAGCCCGCATTGCAGAGCTGGGTGAGTCAGCATTTGGGGCAGCCTGGTACTGGCAGGGCACCACAGCAACCCCACATGCCCAATTGCACCAAACTGCCCGCTTGTTTTCTTACGGCTTTGTTCCTGTTTGCAGAGGAGAAGCTGAAAGCAGCGAAACTGACTGCAGAGAAGGTGCAAGAGGAGGCACGCCTGCTCAGGGAACAGCCCCCACCACAGCCGCAGGTGGGCGTTGCAATGTTCCCGCTCTCATTCAGCACTTTGTGCACACCTAGATGCTGGTCTAGTGTTGGCCGCTGGCGCTGCTCTCCTATGGGGAACCCATATGCTGCATCTCTCCGCAATGCGCACACTGGCGCCATGCATCTTGCTGAAGC
Source organism: Heterotrichella gracilis (assembly GCA_032358255.1). Taxonomy (NCBI): domain Eukaryota; class Xanthophyceae; order Tribonematales; family Xanthonemataceae; genus Heterotrichella; species Heterotrichella gracilis. The sequence continues at coordinate 137,848 of JAULBX010001336.1, forward strand.
ACTGCGATTCGTGTATGTAGGCAGCTGTCGCCCCCCCGGCACCCGCACCAGCAGCACCAGCCCCCCCTGAGGCGCCCCCAGCACCTCCACCACAGCAGCCAGCGGTGGAAGCCACCCCCTCCATCACCCTGGTGTACGAGTCAGGCTGGGAAAACTGCTTCATGCACTACAAGGCAGACGGCAGAGGTACGGGACTGCCAAGCCTACCATATGGCCACGGTTCCATATTGCTCATCTGGCGCCTGTTGGCCACACAGTGTCTTATCTGGTAATTCTTCGTGCACCACTGTCATGAGGGTATTAAACGCCACCTACCTAGGCCTTGTGGATGGGCTTTGGCCCCGCTGTTGATGCGGGTGGGCATGAACCCAAAACCCTAGCGGTACCCCTGTCAGGAGCCAAAACCCTAATTTGCACTGCTGTCTTGACCCGCAACCCTAAGCGCTGTTTCATGTCACGCAGACTGGACCAAGTCGCCTGGCATCAAGTTGCAAACCGGGAGCGGCGACTACTCGGGCAAGCGCGTCATCTCCTTCCCCGGCAGCAAGGCGGAGTTTGCGATGAACAATGGCAATAACGACTGGGACACTCCCAGCCCGTATGGTGGTTCGGGCGGCAACTACCACATCAAGGAGCCTGGTGTGTATCACCTCAAGTCTGGCAGGCTCACAAAGCTTGCCAAGGCATGAAAGTAGTGTGTCGATAGCAGAGGGGCGATTGGGCATGCGTCCGCATGGCACGTGGGTATTAAGGACCGAATACCAGAATATGACTACTTCTATGGTTGGTGGTGCTGTTTCCAGTGTACCATGATATCGTTGAGCACGCAGCAAGCCCCACAGTGCGCCCTACGGGTTGTACATATCTTATCAATTGGTCCGCTAGGCACCACATTTCGCAGGTGTTGCAGTTCCTGATTTCTTGCTTTGGCGTCAAACCTTAGCCCTGCCCACTTCACTGTGCACTGACAGTGTGGGTCTCAAAATGTACAGGTTGGTATCGTGCACGTGTGCAAAATAGTTTTCCAAAGCTGTGAACGCGCGCTTCACTTCCACTCCATGCCATCCACTAGGAGGCAATTGAACACATTATTCAACTTACTGCATCCCACTGTGTCTAGTACTTGAAACTGGCCAAAACTGGCTGACCTTTTGGTTAAGTGCCACCCCTTGCGCTGAGCATGGGTGTGCAAAGCACCTTCGCCAGCTTTCAACAATGCCCTTGGCTTCCTATTCTTTAGGAGCTTACTAACAAGGTTGGTGTTGCTTATTTGCTTAACATTGTAGGTGATTGCGTAGGCCACCTCCTGTGGTTAGAGTTCTTTGCACCTGCAATTGTTAAACCTGTAACAAGAACGGAACCTTTTTGGGTTGCAACAGGCTGGCAATTGACACCTTGTAGCTAGAAGGCACAACCCAATCAGTACAGCAGGACTCGGCAAGTATGCGCGGAGACATCCTGCTAAGCAAGCAGGCTAGCCACTCGAGGAGAAGAAAGCAGAAGAAACTTTCATTGACCAGGAGGCCAAGAAAGGCGATAACTTTCTGAGAAAGCTGCATGCAATTGCAAAATCAGAGTTTATTTTCCTCCCCCCTTTTTTTTCTGGGCTCATCCATGTGTGCCAGGTCATCAGAGATGACTGGTGGCCACCTCAGCCACCTGGCACACCTCAGCCACCTGTTCGACCGTGGGCTCATGATCTTCTGATCTCCGGAGCCGCAAGTGCTTCTGGTGGGTGCAGACTTCGCGTGCAACAGTTGCACAAATAGCACCTAGCGCAGCGCCTTCTCCACCTTTACCCATCATTCACTAATCAAGCGCCGCTGTGGCTTGATCAAAATGGTGGCTGCTGCTTTCTCCGCCGTGTCTACCTCCCGCGTGGTCGCTGGCAGGCGTGTGTCGTCAGCTCGCCGCTCAGTGGCCAAGGTGCGGCATGATCACTGGCAGCCCAAATCCAAGCGCATTGGCGTGCCACTGCTCTCGCTTACCTCCCTTTAACCAGTTTGTGTCCCAATGAACCGGCGTGCTGCGTTGTGGTACAGTGGGGCTCTGTAATTGGCTGACCTAGGTGCGCCCACCAGCTAATGAAGCATTGTGGGCAGTCTAGCACGAGTGCGCTGCCCTCAGGGTGATCTGCATCTTACCGCCCACTGAATTGGTGTTCTTGTATCTCCAGGCACCTGCGTGCGAGTTCGTTGGGCTGCGCGACTTCAGCGCCGTTCCCTTCGGCAGCTCCAGCAGCCAGGACTTCGCCTCCCGCGTGTCTTCCCAGACCGTGTCTGTAAGTTTCCCTCCCTTCACAACACCTCTTTACCAGCTGGGTTGTGCAGAAGTACTTATTAAACGTCATAAGGCAGTGATCCTGTTTGTGTTCTTGCTTGTATGAACGATTGTTTGTGTTGGCCGTCGTCATGAGAGGATATCGTCCCCATTTCCTGCGTCAGCCTCTAAAGCTAACTCGTTCTCCACTTTGTTTCGATAGGCTTGTGAGCAGCCAAGTTCCGTTCTCGAAAGCCTTGACTAGATCCACGAGTCGCCCTCAACACGTTAGGGTTGATCACTTTGTGTAGGGGCAATGCGCATTGGTAGAGGCGGTACTCTTATCCTGTTCTCCGCTACAACTGACACCGGAAAGGAACTTCGCGAAACCGCAAGCATTGCGTACCTGGACCGCTAATATATTAGAAAAGGACGTAGAGCACTCAGTACAAGTCTACTGCCAACTTCTTTCTTGACACAGCAGGCACCCCCTACACGGCATGATCCTACTAAAACAGAGTTTTTATCTAGTACAGCTGCAGGTTTGCTGCCCGAGCGTGTCCCTATCAAGCATAGGGCCGAAAGGACCTGACTGGTGTTGAACTGGGGTTGCACAAGCTGGTGCCACTGCCTGTCTTTGTACTAACCAGTGTTCCACTTCCTCTGCAGGCCACCTCTGGCAGCAAGTCTGTGACAACATGTGAGAAGAAGCTGCGCGTGGCCATCAACGGTTTCGGCCGCATTGGCCGCAACTTCCTCAGGTAAGCCAGATACCTGAGCACAGCCAAGCCTGTGGTTGTATGTGGAGGGCCATGCCTTGGTTGCTTCCTGTCACAGTGCTGCAGGTGCACCCATACTTGCCTTTGCCAACCCTGTCACAAGGCCTGAGTGTGTCCCTTGCTTGTGCAGGTGCTGGCACGGACGCGGTGAGAACACCCTCCTGGAGGTTGTCGCCGTGAACGACTCTGGTGGCGTGAAGCAGGCCTCCCACCTGCTCAAGTACGACTCCATCCTGGGCACCTTTGCCGCGGACGTGCAGGTGGTGGGTGAGGACAGCTTCAGCGTGGATGGCAAGGTCATCAAGGTGGTGTCCAACCGCGACCCCACCCAGCTGCCATGGGCCGCCATGAACGTGGACCTCGTCATTGAGGGCACCGGAGTGTTCATCAGCTCAGACGGCGCTGGCAAGCACATCACCGTGAGTGCCTCCCCCGTTAACACTCTCCTGTGCTGCCTTGACACCCCCCTGACTGCCCACCTGGCTTCCCAGGTTTGTTGTTGGTTCACGTTGCTTGGGTATCTTCCCCTACAAAAACCTACCTGGCACCCAATGCTGTGTGCTGGTTTCACCTATTGTTGGAACTCTGTTGCCCAACCATGCACCTGGTTCTGACTCGCTGTTATTTTCCCCTTGACAGGCTGGTGCCAAGAAGGTCATCATCACCGCCCCCGCCAAGGGCGCCGATGTGCCCACCTACGTGATTGGCGTGAACGCCGACCAGTACAAGCACAGCGACACCATCATCTCCAACGCCTCCTGCACCACCAACTGCCTGGCGCCCTTCGTCAAGGTGCTGGATGAGAAGTTCGGAATCGTCAAGGGGACCATGACCACCACCCACTCCTACACCGGTGATCAGAGGCTGCTGGACGCCTCCCACCGCGACCTGCGCCGCGCACGCGCCGCCGCCCTCAACATTGTGCCAACCACCACCGGTGCCGCCAAGGCCGTCTCCCTGGTCCTGCCCAGCCTCAAGGGCAAGCTCAACGGTACGCACCTGAACTAGCACCCCGCGCCAGACCATCCCCCCTTTTGCACGTGGTTCAAGCACCAGTCCAACTGCAGCCCTGTGCACTGTGACAGTGCGAGCTCCACACTGGCTGACCTGCACACACAGTACACGCTCCACCCTGGCTCGTCCCCAGGCCTGCTGCCCCTCTTCCTGTGTTCCTGACCAGACTACAACCGCGCCCCTGACCCCCCCCCTGTTTCCCCACCCCGCAGGTATCGCCCTGCGCGTGCCCACCCCCAACGTGTCGGTGGTGGACCTGGTCATCCAGGTGGAGAAGAAGACCTTCGCTGAGGAGGTGAACCAGGCCTTCAAGGAGGCGTCCGAGACCTACCTCAAGGGCGTGCTCGCCTACGAGGAGAAGCCCCTGGTGTCCGTGGACTACCGGTGCACAGACGTGTCCACCAGCATTGACGCCGCCCTCACCATGGTGATGGGTGACGACATGGTCAAGGTGATCGCCTGGTACGACAACGAGTGGGGCTACAGCCAACGCGTGGTGGACCTGGCTGAGCTGACCGCCCAGAAATGGGAGTAGATTTTTGGCGCCCAAAGCACAGCTGTGAACAGCATTTTCAGCAGTCCCCTGTAGTGAATGACTTGCGCTGCAGCAGCTCTTGCCTTGTTGCGCGCAACCCCGCCCGCTCTATTGTAGCTTTTTCTGTGACAGTTCTGCAAGGCGTTTGATGGGCTACCAGCCACACGTTGTGTAGCCTACTTTTGACTCCCGCGCGGTTCTCACCCCATAGCCATTATGACCGATGAAGAAAATTTCTATTGCTAGTTTCTTTGCAAGCAGGTTGACAGCCAACTGTGGAGTTGTACACAGCTCCCTTGGCGCAGGCACCTCTGGTGTAACATACATTCTTTTATTCTTATTGTGTACACCCGTGGTACCCAACCCTTGCTGCCAAGCAACGGTGCAAGGCTGCGCCCCGCAACTTGTGAACCGATGCCGCTGGCTCCTCGTGTAACTCAGCAAACTCCATCACCTTCAAGAACCCTAGGCTGAGGCAAAGCGGCTGCCACAGTAAACAGATTCCAGTGGTTGTGCGGGTGTTTGACAATCGTGGTCAGCAATGCCCAGCCTTGCCATGAGTGGCATGCCATAGGCGCACAGGGTGCTGCCAGCGTTATGATGACGCCAGCAGCTGCTGCACTTGGCCGTTTCAAGTGTACCCTCGTTGCAAAGTGGTCTTAGAAGGCCTCTCTCTGTGCACTTCGGTGTGCATGACACCCTAAACTAGGGTGACAAGGGGGTCCGACCAGGTGACCTGGCGGCCGAAAATACTCACCAATGTGCACTCACATGCAAAGGATAAGCCAAAGGTACAAACAAAGCACCTGTGTCGAGGCGTGTTCTTCAACGAGTAGGTTGCCTTACCGTCCCGACAGATTAATACCGCATTTGTGGCAAATCAGCAATCACCAATAGACATTTGTGAACTGCAAGAACAGCACCCACACACAAGACCACCGACAACTGTGAACAGTAAGCAGAGGAGAACCTTGCGTTTGTGGTCCCTTTTGGCCACCTCGGTTCTTGAGCGGCAAGGCGGCTGGGAACGCAATGCTAGACATCAACTTGTTCAGGACAGGTGGGGGGTGCTGATGGCACTATCTCAAGTCCCGGTAATTCATTGTCGCACTATTGCTAATGCTGCCAATACACGGTTTATGCAGAGAAAGGAGGCGATCCCGAGCTTATCCGGGAGAGTCAGAGGCGCAGGTTTGCCGATGTGTCCCTGGTGGATAAAGTGATCGAGCTGGATGTGCAGTGGCGGGAGGGTGCGCACAGTTGTTGGGCACGCTGTAAAATGTTCGAGTAGCGCAAAGTGTCGGTACTCGTCGACAGAGAGGCAGTTAACCGTCGTGTTGCACATTGGGTGTGCATGCATGCACCTGCTGCCTGCAGTGACGCTGGTTTGTTTGGGCTGTGCAGCACGGTGGAAGCTTGACCAGGTGAAGAAAGACTTCAACTCTCTGAACAAGCAGATTGCTGATGTCAGGAAGGTGCGTGCGTGCATTGGCACTTTCCAAGAGCATATGCATATGCATGCATTCATGCGTCGCCCTCACATTGCATTGGCATGCCACACGGCCGCGCAACCGCTTGCGAATGTGAACGTCAGGCACTTGGTTCAGCCATATATCTCGCATTTTGTAGGCGAAGGGCGATGCTACAGAGCTGCAAGAGCAGTCGAAGGAGTTGAAAAAGAGCATCAAGGAGCAGGAGGAGCTTGAAGCTCGGCTGGCAGACGAGCGTGACAAGGCCATAGTACCCATAGGCAACCTGGTGCACGACAGTGTGCCAATCTCCAATGACGAGGTGATGTCCGTCATTTGCGCTCATGGCATGCTCATCCAGCAGTGCGCATAGGCGCTGCTGTGAGATTTGCAGTACTCTGCTGTGTGTCCAGCAGACTGGTGCTTTTGGCATGTTAGCATAGTCAGCTATGGTACTCCTGCAACATACATTCAAATATTTTCACTCCCATCATGCAACCCTGCAATGGCGTGCGCATGACCACCAAGCTCATGCGCCATGGCCCCAACGGAATGAGACATGGCACCCTCACACCACCAGCTGGTGGCCTTGCACCTGCATGCTCTTGCGGCACCTGCACGATGGCATAAGCATGGACATACTCCTGCCCTGAACACACTCACAGCACCAGCTGATCGCCTTGCATCTCATCATGCGTGCAGGCCGAGAATGCGGTTGTGCGCGAGTTTGGTCTTGACACCAAGCTGGCGGCTGAGGGCCTATATAACCACGTGGACCTTGTGGGGCTGCTAGATTTTGTGGATTTGGAGGAGGGCGCAAATGTGGCTGGTGCGTCGCTCCAGCAGGGCCATGCCGTATAGTCCACAAGATTTCCGGTGTGCATCATATGGCAGTTATGGCACCACATGGCATGGCATTCACGTGCATTACACAGGCCGCATTATGTCCATCGCGCGCCACCCAGCTCGCATGGTATTGGCTGTGCACCACGTGACCACATGGCATCCATGCGCATACAAACACATGGAGTCGTTACCGAGACCACATGGCATCCATTTGTATCACACAGACCGCATGACATTTTTGTGCATCACGTCACCTACATGACAGCCATGAGCATCATTGACTGGGACCTGCATAAATATGTACATGCAATTGGCGGAACATGGTGAATCACGAGGTGGATGTGGTCGCTGGCAATGAAAGTGCACCGCCCGCATGGCATTGCAGCTGTGATGGAGCTGTGACTAGACCCAAAACCCTAAACTGTCCAGCTCAAATTTGGGTGAGTATTGTCAATAGCGAGGAGGTACCCACCGCCACATCCCACCCGCCACCTCTACCGCACCCGCACCACCCGTCACCCCCCCTACCCCCGCAGGTGGGCGCGGCTACTACCTGAAGAACGAGGGAGTGCTGCTGAACCAGGCGCTGGTCAACTACGGCATCCAGTTCCTGTACAAGCGGGGCTACACGCCGGTGCACACGCCCTTCTTCATGAAGCAGAGCGTGATGGCGGAGTGTGCGCAGCTGAGCCAGTTTGATGACGAGCTGTACAAGGTCACAGGTGGGGAGTGGCAGGGGCCAGGGGTGTGTGGGTTGGGGAGTATGGCATGTGTTCAATGCGTACCCCCCTCACAACATGATGCACAAGTATTGGGTGGGCTGGGCTTACGGGTTTTTTTCCACACTGGCATGCACTGCCAATGAGCGATGTCCACCTTGGCAATGAACCACAGCCTTAAGCCCTTTTTGCAAATACGCGGATCCTAATGCCTTGTCCTACAGGCAAGGGCGATGACAAGTATCTGTTTGCTGTACGCTTTACCCCTCACCAACACCCTAACCCTAAACCCTAAATTCTGAACCCTAATGCCCTGTCCCACAGGCGAGGGTGATGACAAGTACCTGATCGCCACCAGCGAGCAGACGCTGTGCGCCATGAACCGCAAGCACTGGTTTGAGATGAGCGAGGTGCCGCGCAAGTATGCGGGGTTCTCAACGTGCTTCCGAAAGGAGGTGGGCTCGCACGGGAGGGACACGCTGGGCATATTCAGGTGCGAGGAGTGGTGGTAGTGGTGGTGCCGGCGGTGGTGGAGGTGGCCTGACATGGCAGGGACAGGCGGTGATATTGGCGTGGTAGGGGGGGAATTGGTGTGCAGTGCGGTGCTGGTGGCTGAGGGGTTGTATGTCTCCATCTCACAACGGGTACCCTGACAACCACGGCCCATCAGGTAGAATGCATGTTTTTAAGCAATCAACCTTGCCACCTGGCTGCGCATCCATGTGGCTGATAAACCATGTCCCGGTTTGCCCTCCGCAGGGTCCACCAGTTTGAGAAAGTTGAGCAGTTCTTCATCACCTCCCCCTTTGACAACTCCTCCTGGGAGGCCATGGAGGAGATGCTGGCATCCAGCGAGGCCTTCTACCAATCCCTGGGATTACCCTACCACGTGGTCAACATCGTGTCGGGGGAGCTGAACAACGCGGCGGCCAAGAAGTACGACCTGGAGGCGTGGTTCCCGGCATCGCAGGCCTTCAGGGAGCTTGTGTCCTGCTCAAACTGCCTGGACTACCAGGTGAGGGGGTGAGGATCAGGGGCTTAGGGTTTAGGGTTTAGGTGTGGTTTGCTGCATGGCATGCGTTCAGGGAACTGGTGTCCTGCTCATCAAACTGCCTTGACTATCAGGTGGGGGGTGAGGATGGGGGACTTAGGGTTTAGGGTTTAGGGTCAGGCTGGTTTCAGATTGGTTGGTGGATGTGGGGTATGGGGTTGTGTGAAGGGGGTGGTGCAGGATTGAAAGCTGCAAGGAATACGTTGTGGAGGTGTGCTTTCCTGTATTGCATGCATCCAGCTCTTCAGGGAGCTATTGTGATGTGCAAGTTGCATTGGTTATCAGGTGGGTGGGGTCTCTGAGTGGGGTGCCGGGGCTGCCTTTGAAGGGTTGGGGGGCATTTGTGTGTGATATAAGGCGTGGTGGTACTGCGTGTGCATCTACGCCCTACAGGATATGGATAGGATGTCAGGATGCGCGTATGCCCCATCTTTATCTGTGCCCTGTTACCAGGCTGAATTCCCTCCTTTCCCTCATCCCCATCACCACCCTGAACCTCACCCCACTCCATCCCCGCTCCCCTCGCTCTCAGTCCCGGCGGCTAGACGTGCGCATCCGCACCCCCAAGGGCCCAGCCGGGGATGTGCGCAAGGACTTTGTGCACATGCTGAACGGCACGCTCACTGCCACCGAGCGCACCATGTGCTGCGTGCTGGAGAACTACCAGACAAAGGATGGGCTCAGGTGGGTGTGGGGGTGGGTGGGTGGGTGGACGGGGTGAAGTTGTGGAAGAGTGGAGAATGCTGAGGGGCAGTTGGTGTGTTGGGGCCTTGAACCGGTAAACCGCTAAACCGCAATGTGAAGCGTGCTCCTCGATAGGACTTGCCTTACAATCGCCTCCCTTGCAGCCACGGCTGATGTCAACAACAGGGAAGCATTCCTTGATCAGCATTCCCCATCTGCAGGATCCCCGAGGCCCTCCAACCCTTCATGATGGGCATCGACTTTGTGCCCTTCCGCAAGGCGCTGGACCCTAAGGGTAAACTGGTGGACCTGCCCAAGCCCACAGCCCGGCCCGCCACCAGCGATTCCAGCCAAGCAATGAGCACCAGCTGAGGGGGCTAGGGAGGCACGTGAGGGGGGGACATCGTGCTTTGGTTGCGCTGGCATCCCATTTGGCGTGGTGCGTTTGGGTGCTGGACCCTAAGGGTAAACTTGTGGACCTGCCCAAACCCTTGGCTCAGCCCGCCACCAGCGACTCCAGCCGAGGAATGAGCTGAGTGGGGCATGAGATGGCGTAGGATGACAGCCGCGGGACCTAATTGCAGTGCGCAATGCTGGCCAAAGCTGCGCAACAGCCCGCCACCAGTGGCACCAGCCAGGCCAAGAGGACAGGCTGCAATGGCACCAGAGGGCGCTGCCATGGGGTGCGTTGGCTGCGGTGCCTGGCGCGCTGGCCAGGGGTGTGCTGGTGGGGCGTGCTGTGTTGGTGCGAAGCAGTGCAAGGGGAGGCGACGAGGGGCTGCGCCAGGCTGCGGGGGACTGACGGGGAGTAACATCACAGTTGAGTGGTAGGGGGTACAGCGGCATGACAAAGTGGGGGGGAACAGCTGCTGAGCGGTATGGAAGCCATAACAGTGTGGTCCATCACTAGTGGCTATGTTTCGTCATTGAAGTTGCTATGCTTCCTCATTGAAGTGCATGCATGGGCGCCGCAGGAGACCCATGCGCCCTTTTCACGCCATTTCGTCACCATTGGGCCTCCCCATTTTTGTACACGACCCAGTAGCTTTCGTAGACTGGGCACAGGGTACAGATCGCCTGAATAGTCTCAAAAATGGGCTGTGGCCATTAACTTTTAACTGCTAGCGGCCACCATGCCCACGCCATTGGCTAACTAGCACAGTTCATGGCCATTGTCTTGGCCAGCTGGGGTCATGATCCACAATGAGATTGGTCTTGTTGTGATACTAATAGTGAATCTTATGCACAACCGTGCAGTCATGCGCAGCCTGCTGCATGTAGCTGACAATGCAATTGGGATGTCCTGCATTGCATTCAATCTGCCCAAATTGGATTGAATGGGCATGGATGGATTGGCATGCCAGGTATGATCATCAGGCTCACCATGGTGCAGTGCACCATGTTCGGGGTGGGGCAGCAGACAGTGTAACCAATACGCTGCATTGATCTTTCATATTTAAGTTAAAACCTAAAACGATTTATTGTGGTGCCCTGGTGCAAGCTAGTGGTCCCTCAACTCCGCCTCTGTGCGTGACGGCAATGCCTCTGTGCGTGACGATTCCCTTCCTTTCTACTGGACCAGGTGTGGGTATGGATGCGAGCGGCCGCTGCCATCATTGGTAATTGCTAGCAGGCGCTGGAATCCAGCCACGGTGACCACGACATGCCGCATGGGCCAATGGCTTCTGCACTGTAACAGTTCTCGGACCATGGCATGGTCCGAGAACAGTGCAGAAGCCACGCGGCATGAACCACATATGCGTTCCAAGACGTGTGTCATAGGTCATGCAGTGGTATGCAGGCACGTTCAATTCTGAACGGATATAAGCACTGTCTCCTTTAAAGATTTATAATATTAAGATAAATGATTGCAAGGTCATCACATTACTTGCTCTAGGCTTGTCCCAACAAATGTTTGCATTTGCTGTTTGCATGTCATGGACACCCCCCATCTATGTGATTCTACCGCATAATCCTGACAACAGAAGCCTGCCGTCAGATCCTGTCCAAGCCCATGCCAAATGCGACACCACAATGACGCATCAGTGCCCAGGTGGTCGCATTGAGCCAGTGCCCTCCCTATTCGGTGACTCAATGCACTTGCAGACTCCCACAATGCTGCCATACAAGGGCTGCCTCTGCAATTTGCTCCACGGCTGCTTTGAAACCATGTACCAGGCATGGCTGCTTCTGCCCTTGCCGTCCCCTCCAGCACACGCCACCAGTGAACCATGCAATGCAGGCATGCGCCACTGCGCCACTGCCAGTGGATACATCCCACCTCGGCACACATTTGACTGTTGCTGTGATCACTGCCGCTCCTTGATGTGCATCCACATGGCACACCCAAGGTGCCGTCACTGGAACCCTCAGACTGAACTGGCACGCGCAACTGGCTGTTGCAGGATGGTTGTATGGGCGGCGCACTGCTAGTGGTTCCTCCCGCAGTGGAGCAGGGAACCAGCAGCCAGGAAGCAACCAAACACCTGCGCACCAAGCCATTATGCGTTAGCATTGCACTTGCCCCGTCCAGTGCAAAGTATACAGTCGGGTTATCAAATTGTGCAGTAGACGAGCCCGGGACACTTATGGCTGCTGCACATCTGCCAGGGCTTGCCACCGCGTTGGTTTTCAGAAGCATACCAGTTGCTGCATGAGTGTGTACCATACCCTAAAAATGCTTACCGCTGCACTTGTCAAAGTAGTTTGTCCCACGTATCGTATCTTGTACAGCCCGGGGACCTGGGGTGGGAGCAAGGGGGGGCGCAGGGGGTCATGGCACAGCCAGGGTGAGAAAGAAAGGGGCGGGCAGGGCAAGGTCAGCAGGTGTTGGTTTACAGAAGTGATTCCACTCACCCTGAACTTGAAGGCTTCGTAGCTACCATACAATGCCCCTGCATTGGGAGTGGTGGCATCAGTGATAGCTTGTGATCATGACTAATGGTATACAAACTCGAGCAGTTTGCATATGGCGACGCCTTGGTGCGCATGGCACATACCTATTGAAGCTCCCAGAGCACCACCCAAGGCAGCTCCTGTCATCACCCTGTTTGCGCATGGGTTGTCCAATGACATCCCCATTGCACTGGGCGATGTGCAAAAGGCTATGTGCTTGCTTCAAACGGTGGCGGGGCTTAGTGGCAGCAGACAGTTGGCCTTCAGATACTGCCCAGTTCCTGGTTGTTGCCCTTCAAGCAGTGGCGCCAGTACCACAACTGGGTAGCGAAGAGATGCCAGCCAGTTTACTGGATGGTAACTGGGGCCAAGCGGTGAAGGCAGTTGCACGAATCGCGACACAACAGCCTGCTAGGTAACAGACTATTACAAGAACGGGGTTGTTGCGCGATGCCACAACGACGGCGCTTACATAACACTTCGCAAGCCAGTGCCACTGGCAGTGGGCGCCCAAGTGGGCTGTATATGCATGCATTACGGTTCCCGCCTTTATCCGGATATTGTTTTGCCCCGAGTGGCCCGAGTTTCTAGAAGGGTTTGCATCAAAAACCAGCCAACCTTGTATTGCTGAGGGCAGAGTTTTAGGTGGTACTGGGTTCGGTGTCTGACTCCTACTGTCGCGTGGCACACTAGTCGACCAAAACCGCAGATCTGCATCGGGTGGCATGCGTGCATCGACTCCCACAAATAGCTCGCTTCCGTGCAAAAACTAGCGTGGTTCGGCTCCTTCTGCCTAGACAAACGACAGTATTCCACTGCTGAAAGCCAGTGCTCGCCCCGATACCCATCGCACCTTCAAACCCTCCAACTGTCTAGGACCACGTACGTTTGCACAGCTTGTGAGGATGGCTTCCGTCGGCCAAGTCACCTGCCTTGCAGGCAGGTACTTCTCCTCCACTTCATCAACAAGCAGCGGGCGAGTGGGACCCCGCCCCAGCCCTGCTCTAGCAAAAAGGTCCAGGCCCACGAGCAGAAAACTCCACCTAACGAGGGCCACTGGGGATTCTGAGGCCTTCACCAACATGACAAACGATCAGGCGTACAAGCTGCTGGGAGTGAAGGAGGGGGCACGTTTCGACGAGTGCCTGGACGCCAAAAACCGCATCGCCGAAGCAAACCCCGGCAACCAAGAGAAGATCATGGAGGTGAACATCTCCTCTGCTGTTGGGTGAAGGGTCCACTTGCGCAACCTTGGTGTTGAGCCTTGGTTCCCTTCTGCAGGCCGAAGCTGCCTATGAGCACCTGCTTATGGACTCTATGCAGAAAAGGTTGAGTGGTGAGCTGCAGGTGTCAACAAGCGTCAGGTTTGCAGACGTGCCAAAGAGGAAGCCTACCCCACAGGTACTTCTCGTTCACATACCGTTGCTCCCCATACCCTGCTTTTGAAGCTTGCTCTTGCTGACTAGAAGGACAGCGGGGCTTCTGGGTTGTGGACAGGGGTTCGACTAAGTAGTGCCGTGATATGTGCAGGCTCCAAAGGGGCTGCAGGCCATCCAGGCAAACATCCCCCAGCTGGTGCAAATAAAGAGCCCAAACAAAAACCTTGCCATCAAGCAGTCCGTGGTGTTTGGTTCGTTGGCGGCGGTGACGCTGATCCAGGTGAGCGCTGCCCTCGTGGTGGTCTAGGGTTTAGGGTAATTGGTACAAGATAGCTGTGCAGGTTCCTTGTGGCCTGAACGCCGCAATATGCTGGCGGCCTGGAGCAGAAAGGATAGATGTGGGATAATTTAGCCAGCAGCTGCACATTGGAGAGCTTGAGCCCGCAAACTCAGGTCCGCTCGGTTGCGGTGCAGGGCTTGTCAGTCCAACCTGGGGCTGGCGACGAGGTGCCTGGACTGCAGTTGGCGCTCGGGACAGCAGCAGCGGTGTACTTCTTCAGGGACAGCAAGCGCCTGGGACTGGGTGCGTAATGGCTTTTCATGCCATGTTACTGCTAGCGCCCGCGTCGTGTGTTGACGATGCGCTGTGTGCAAGTGGTGGGGGAACAACCCTCCAGGTGTAGTGGAGTTGTGCCCTTACACGTGTGTGCTGCATGTGCAGGCCGCTCAGCTGCGTTGACTGTCGGTGGCTTGGTAGCTGGAGCGCTGGTGGGTGGGCTTCTGCAGGGCTGGCTGCGTGTGGACATCGTCCCCATCGCGGTGCGTTCCATGTGCATTGTGGAATAAGTTCTAAGCTGTGGCACCTCTACGCGCTTTCTCATCTGCCAGCAGCGCACTGCGTGCCTTGGAACCAAGGAACCAAGCTGGCTGCAGCTGCAGGGGGGGGCGTTGAATCCTCAGCTGGGTTGGCACTTGTGCTGCAATCAGTGCAACCGAATAACAGCCATTGCACTGGTGCTGGTGTCATTTTGGAAGCTCGCCCATTTTGTGGTGGCTGTGTGCGCAGGGCTTGAGCTCACCAAGCACACTTGTGGCTGAGTTTGCGCTTGCGGGGCTGTGGGCAGCATGCGCCTTCCTGGTCTGAGTGCATGGGAGACACCACATGGGCGTGGTGGTAGATGGCAGGAAAGCAGTGAGAACATGACAGGACGAGATTGCAAGGAGCAGGCATGCACCATCAGCAATGTGGTGCAAATGGAGATTTTTGATAGGAAAGGCATGGGCTAGGATCGAGGTTGTGGAATCAATTGAGATATTTTTGCTGGTCATGCTACCAGTCGGGGCATGCAACTTGTTGAACAGCTTCCATCCAGAAATGCACTGCATTGTGACCTGTAAACAAACATTTCCCTTCATCATTGTGATTTGAACCATGCAGCAGAGGGTCATGCTGATTGGTGACAACATGGGTATCGGGAATTTTCCTTGCAAAATATATGCTCGATGGTTTGTAGTGCCAATACTTGCAAGGTGAAGATGCTCCTTTTTTGCATAGCCGTATGTGCGCAGACCTCGATCCTTGCGGAGTGTGTACAATATAAAGTGCCATGTGTCCTACTGGCGGGGCACGAACACTGTTGAGATTTAAGCCTCCCACATAGAAGTGATGCATGGACTTTGCGGTGCCCTGGTATGGTAATTTTGAGGCTGTGCACGAGACCTGCAGGAAATAATTCCATGCCATATTGTGATGGACAGAGCGTGCAATAAGGGGACCCTGCTGAGGGTTGTGGTTACCTACTGTGTGCAAAATGCAGTAATTTGACTTGCGTGCGTGGTGCGTGCGTGTGCACATGTGTAACAGTAATCCCATATACAAGCTCTCAGCTCAGTGAGTCACAGGCACTGTGAGTCACAGGCACGGTGAGTCACAGGCACGGTGAGTCACGATCGGTCTTATTCCAGGCACACCTGGTCCCGCAAGTCTTGGACGTGCCACTGGCACTATGACCATACTATACTGAGCAGACAGCAGGCCTTGTCAAGCATCGTTGAACAGCATCGTTGTCTCTTGAGTAGGAAGTGAATGCCTTAGCTAAGGTTTAAAGTAGTCACCCCATGGGGTTATCCTAAGGGTTTAGGAGGGGGCTGAAATCCGATTGGCAGACAGCTGTACAGAAGGTGGGCTCGCACTCAGTACGACTCTGAGAGTGCTCAACCTGTCAACCGGTCAGCTTGAGGTGGACCACAAAAGCAAAGCAACCCTTTCAAGTCCTCACATCGATGGCAGCACTTGCTCTCAGGAAGTCGCTCAGTTAACCCGTTTACAAGAGCGCCTGAATTGCTGGAACTTCAAAGTTCCAGGAGCTTGGCGATCATTCTCCAGTCTTGAGAGACTGCCTCCCAGCGCCTCGATTTTACGAAAGCCTGTCACTTGCAGAGTGGTTCTGAGAAGAAGCCTCGGCACAGTGTTCACTGCAATCTCTGAGACTCTCTGAGGCAAGAACCCTGTTGGCAGTTGCCTTCGGAAGTCACGTTGGCAATGACTGTGACACCTAAGTTACTCACCTGAGGTCCAACGTTGTCCCTGTACGCCATCCATGAATGCATGGCATAGGATTCACTACAGTACAAATAGGATCCTCTTGGAGTGTTCAGTGAGCCAATACCTGCCGCTTCTCCCTTTGCCATACACCCCACCCACCCAGCCCTTTCCATCGTATAAGGTGATCATCCCCAGCTCACCTCCAGCATCCTATCTATGTCTCCACTTCATTTGCCCCACCTCCTGCACTGGGGACCCCTGGGTGCAGTGGTGGGGTCCTGTACATCGGATAGTTGGATTCCAACTCATGTACAATGCTAGCATTCCTAGCAGTGGGCACCTACTGCACTTTATAGTCTATCAGCTGTGGGCCCCAGCTTGCCACTCTTCACTGCACTCTTTTTCCAGCTCCACACATCCAGTGACTGAGTCCACTCTCCACCCGCCACCCCCCATCCACACTACCTCATGGGACACCTGCTAGCACCATTCCACATCTCTGCTGCTTCCCTTGCATTCCATAAGTAATACACATTCTATACCAAGCATGCTGCATCACGTGTGGCACAGAGCTGCCACCTAAGCGGCATATGTGTGGCAGGACATTATGGGGCATGGTAAGGCATTGATGCCCCATCATACGGAGTGCGTCATGCATGCACCATATGGCATCGCTGTGACAGTAGAATAGTACATTAAATTGCTGATGTGTTGCGACCTGTCTGGCTGGGGTATGTATTTACAAGCGATGTCCAGAGTAAAGGTTACAAGCGCATGTGTCTAACA